>JARVGV010001459.1:4491509-4507458 GCA_031762435.1 Hypsolebias longignatus | reverse complement strand
TTGTCGGTACCGGGGTTTGAACCGGCGATCTTCCGATCACAAGCCCACCGTCTAACCACTGCGCCACCACTCCCCCCTCTAATCTCTAATTCTTTTGTTTTTTGAACTCGCCCAGAGGGCCTGCCTTAACTTTTTTAAATAAGTACCGAAGTATTAATTATACAATAATTTGCTGGACAAGCAAATGGAATAAACAAGCACTGCATACAGATCGATTATTATGGAAGCGTTTAACTACGGTTTAACGTATCAATGACACGTGCCTAATGATATGTCATGTATCACTGGGCACTTGGGTATTCTGAAATGTTTTAGCTTTTCTAATGGGTATAGAAAAGGTCACTACTACTCCATATACCCGCGTATCACGCAGACTACACAATAATCCGTCCAGAGAACAAGACTCAATCTTGTTCAATTTACCTACCAGGATTATTGAGCAAGCAATGCATCAGCACGCACGCACACACACACACATATAGATATGTGTGCGTGTAATTAAGTGGCAAAGTAAGAAACATGTTAGGTGTAATCAAGAGGTTGTTGAGAGCAAGTCAAAGCATTCAGTGAACACAAACAATAGTCTTTTAAAAGTTATACTAGACTCGAGAAAGTCTCCCTTTAGTAACTAAAATGTGAAAAAGAAACATGTGACTGCAAAGAATGGTCAAATAAAATAAGGGGAAAAGTGTCCACTAAAATGGAAGTAGTGGTAGAGTAAAAACATGAAAAACAAATTGTGTTTCATCAACTTCAAAGTATGATGAATAATTTCTTACAGTGAAATATTAACTCTAAATGAGCAGTTTTTAAATTTTCTAACTTTGAACTACCCTTTTATGTTGTTTTTGGTTTTATTTATTAAGGAGTGACTTACAACACATATTACAAATTTATTATAAGTACTGTACTTTAATCTGCTACCAATGTATAATAATCTCTACAGTTTGCCTTCTACCAAAAACAGCACAGATTAAAAACTGTACAAAAGACAAGAGAAGCATGACTCCCATAGATTAAATTATTATCAGTATCCCAAGTACATAAAGAAAACAGACTTATCAGCAAGTTATATTTTACCTCTTTGGGTTGTTTTCCTGTTGATATGTTTCCAAATCATCCATGACATGATGCACAAATTGATTTTCTTCCCTCGGGAGGTAAATCCCATCGACACAAGGAAACGCCAGGATGAAAAGAGAAAGACGAAGTCTGTTAACACAAAGGAAAAAGTTATTATATTGAAAAACTAAATATAGTTGTATTAGAGCATAAACAATGTGTAATTAAGTAAAAGACTTTAACTGACTTTAGCAGCAATAGTTCTTTTTATGAGCGCACACTCACAAAGAGAAAAACTCGAGGAAAAAAAAAACAATATTTTATTTTTTATACGAGCAGTAACTATCATTCTACAACTTCCTGCTGTAACGCACCTTTAAAGCCAAATAGTTTCGACTCAGCGAGAAGTTTTCTTCGCAGGTGAATAAAATAAAAATTTAAGCCAGCGCGAATGATCTGCTAGCATACTGACCCCGGAAACAGTTCAACACATCCGGTTTGGTGCTTTCAGAATAAAAGCAGCACAAAAAAAAAAACGCGAGTCAAGTCGAAAATGCCACTTGCAGATAAAAGTCTTAATTCTACAAGTCTCTTTAAATGTTTAGATACTGTTGATGTAAAAAAAAAAAAAAAAACCGACATACACACATTTCAAGGAAACGCAATTTATTTTAAGATAAAACATGACAATTGAAAGGTGACTGACTCAAACACCACTGAAAACAATCTGGAGCATTTGCATTTCTCCTATGTTATACAGTAATGAATAATACGATGGTGTTTGCAACATAAATATGCAGCAGACAAAACAATTCAGGAGCACTGGTGCACTAATACAACACCACATTAAATACATTTTCAAAATGCACTAAGCTATATGATTTAGTGATGAACTTGGTTAAACATGCTCCGTCAACTACGTCACATAAATATGCAGCTTACAATTAAAAAATGATTCCCCACCAAAAAGTTTACATTCTTCTAACAAATACAAACTATTTTGTCTCGCCACCAACATGTCAATACTGTGGATGAGTACACATCATCTTACAGTTCACTGTCCACAAACCCACTCTGCAGCCATTTTCAGCACTGACAAACACATACGTCTTGATAGTTTTAAAAAGTACATAAAATCATTTGTAATTACGGTGATTTAAAAAAATGGGAATGGCACAATTCATAAAATCTGATCTGATCAACTGGGTTACAATTTAGGCAACAATTGTGCATAAAGAGACAAGAAAATGTGCACAAACTCAAAGAAATCAAACTTTAAAGTTCTAATAAATAAAAGACGAAATTATTACACCAAAGGTATACATAAATTCAAATGTCTGTACATACAAGATCAGACAGATGAAGAATATCTGGTAGGTCATTGGCCTATACTGAACTGTGAAGAGTCAAAAAGAAAATTTATGTTCAAGAAAAGACAAAAACTCAAGTTAAAACACATTTCTGTGATGTTTTAACAAAGCCCTGTAAGTGTTTGTTAGTCATTACTGAAAAATTGGAATAAAATATTTGGGTTACTTCCAAATAACGACTGTTATAATGTTTTTGTCTTTTCCATTTGATTTTTGACTAAAGGCACCGCCGTCCTGGAATTGTGTTTTCATTCACTACAAAAACGAACACCATGTCAAAACTCCAAAGCATCATTTTCCAAGTGAGGCTGACTTTTCAATCAGAAACGTTTCTGAAAGGTGTTCAAGCACAAGCTTCTTTTATCTTCCAGTGCCAATACTTCTGTCTTCAAAGATGGTAATTTCAACCTGAAGAATGGCAAATTAAGGAAATACAGTATGTACAATGCAAAAATAACTTAAAAAAACTTTTTTTTCTATTTAACAAATAAATATACAGAGGTTTGAATAAATACTATTTTAGTTTGTTTTCCACTTAATATCCAATAATTTTCTTTACCAGTACACTTTCTTAGCAGAATTCCAGCACTGTGTTGACCATTTACAGGAAACTTTTGCTTATATCAGCTTTACAGCGTTGCTTGAACGTTTATGAACCCTTTATAATTGTCTATATTTCTGCATAAATATGACCTAAAACATCAGATTTTCTCACAAGATTGAAAATCCAGTTAAACAAATGAGACAAAAATATTATACTTGGACATTTGAAGAAAATGATCCAATATTACACATTTGTGAGTGGTAAAAGTATGTGAACCTCTAGGATTAGCAGTTAATTTGAAGGTGAAATGAGTCAGATGTTTTCAATCAAAGGGATGATGATCAGGTGTGAGTGGGCACCCTGTTTTATTTAAAGATCAGGCATCTATCAAAGTCTGCTCTTCACAACATGTTTGTGGAAGTGATCATGGCAGGAACAGGAGATTTCTGAGGAGCTCAGAAAAAGAGTTGTTGATGCTCATCAGGCTGGAAAATGTTACAAACCATCTCTAAAGAGTTTGGACTCCTCCAATCCACAGTCAGACAGACTGTGCACAAACAGAGAACATTCAAGACCATTGTTAACCTCCCCAGAAGTGGTGGACCAACAAAGATCACTCCAAGAGCAAGGCGGTAATGGTCGGCGAAGTCACAAAGGAGCCCAGGGTAACTTCTCAGCACCTGAAGGCCTCTCTCACATTGACTGATGTTAATGTTCATGTGTCCACCATCAGGAGAACACTGAACAATTGTGTGCATGGCAGGGTTGCAAGAAGAAACCACTGCTGTCCAAAAAGCAGTGCCGTCTGGTTCTTGTAAATATTTTTTAGTTTCGTTTAGTTTCATCACATCATGTTGATTTTGTACATGACAATAAATCCAACCTAAAAAACAAACAAAAAAAAAACAACACTGCTGCTCATTTGCAGTTTGCTAAAGATCACATGGACAAGCCAGAAGACTGATGGAAGAATAATTTGTGGGTGGATGAGACCAAAATAGAACGTCTTGGTTTAAATGAAAAGTTTAATGTTTGGAGAAAGGAAATCTCTGCATTCCTGCATAAGAACCTTATCCCATCTGTGAAACATGGTGGTGGTGATATCATGGTTTGTGTCCGTTTTGCTGCATCTGGGCCAGTATGGCTGGACATCATTGATGGAACAATAAATTCTGAATTATATCAGAGGATTCTAAAGGAAAATGTCAGAACATCTGTCCATGAACTGAATCTCAAGAGGTGGGTCATGCAGCGATACAATGACCCTAAACACACAAGTCGTTCTACTAAAGAATTGTTCAAGAAGAATGAAGTTAATGTTTTGGAATGACCAAATCAAAGTCCTGACCTTAATCCAATCCAGATGTTATGAAAGGACCAGTTAATGTGAAGAAACCACCAACATGCAGAGTAGAAGTGGTTCTGTACGGAGGAAAATTCCTCCAAGCTGATCTGCAGGACTGATCAACAGTTACTGGAAATGTTTAGTTGCAGTTATTGCTGCACGGGGTAGGGGTGTCATAACAGATACTGAAAGCAAACGTTCACATACGTTTGCTGCTCAAAAATATGTATTGGATCATTTTCCTCAATAAATAAATGACCAAGTATAATATTTTTGTCTCATTTGTTTAACTGGGTTCTCTTTATCTACCTTTAGGACTTGTGTAAATCTGATCATCTGACCTAAATTTGTTTTAGGTTCAATTCAATTCAGTTTATTTATATAGCACCAAGTCACAACAGAAGTCATCTCAGGGCACTGAACAGAAAGTTATTAAATCATATTTATGCAGAATTATAGAGAATTCTAAAAAGCTCAAAAATGTTCACGCACTGTCTAAGTAGCATAACCAAAAAGTGTAGTGCCAATGTCTGTTTGATGCCATGGTAAAGCTGTGTAAAACCTCCCGTTTATGAAGCTTTACTTGCAAAGATCTGCCAGAGACTTGCTGTTGATTTTCCGACAGCTGTTCCAGACAGAAAAACACCACCTGCTCCTACAACATTTATTATGGACCCACAATATGAGATCCAAGTTCCAGCGCAGCTCTCACTTTATTTATCTTCAAACGCACCTCAGGTTGTTATTAAGGTTTTGAAAAAAATCCATTTATTGCCGTGATAAAGGACATTTTTGTAATTTAATCTGACATAAAATATTGTTATCTACGCAAAAAGAAAAAGTAGCTGCAAAATCCAGCAAATAGGTTTTACATATTTTATATTAAAATTTGAGAGGGGCTGGACTTTATTCCACTCTAGAGCTGGCCATGATGAGAGGTGCCAAGCTGGTGTGGGAGTTGGTGCCAGTGTGTTGGAGTTTTCCCCAGTAAATGAGAGGGTGGCTTTGGGTGGGGGGGTGGTCTCTGACTGTTGTCTGTGCCGATGCGCCGAACAACAGTTCAGAGAATTCGGCCTTCTTGGAGTCTTTGGTAGACTTGACTTTGGTAGGGGTGCTGGAAGGTGCATCAGCTGGGGACTCCTTTATATTGCTGGGGGGACTTCAATACCCACATGGGTAACAACAGTGTGACCTGGAGGGGCGTGACCGGGAGCAACAGCTCCTCTGATCTGAACCCGAGTGGTGTTCTGTTGTTGGACTTCTGTGTTAGTCAGGTTGTCCATCACAAACACCATGTTCCAACATAAGGGTGTCCATAAGTGCACTTGGCACCAGGATGTCCTAGGTCGTAGATCGATGATAGACTTCAGTCATTCATCTGATTTGCGGACATTTGTTTTGGAAGCTCAAGTGAAGAGAGGAGCTGAGCTGTCAACTGATCACAACCTGGTAGTGAGTTGGATCAGATGGAAGATGCCGGACAGATCTGGAAGACCCAAACATGTAGTGAGAGTTCGCTGGGAACGCCTGGCAGAAGAACCCGTCAGAGAGATCTTCAACTCACACCTCTGGGAGAGCTTTAACCCAGCTGAGGTGGGGACATTGAGTCTGAGTGGGCCATGTTCCACGCATCAATTGCTGGTGCTTCTCATGGTGGCCATCCATGGACTCGGTGGTGGACACCCTGGGTTAGTAAGACTGTCAAGCTGAGGAGTACCGGAGGGCCAAGCAGTCCGCAGCCTTGGCTGTTTCTGAGGCAAAGGCTCGGATGTGAGAGGAGTTCGGTGAGATCTTGGATAAAGACTCTCGGTCGGCTCCAAGGAGATTCTGGCAAACCATCAGACGGCTGAGGGGGGGGGGAGCAGCACTTTACTAACACTGTGTTCAGTGAAGGTGGGCTGCCGTTGACGTCAACCAGTGATGTCGTTGAGAGGTAGAAGGAATACTTCTCGGACCTTCTCAATCCCACCAGCATGTCTTCCATTGAGGAAGCGGAGTCTGGGGACTATGGGGTTGATCCGTCCATAACTGTGGCAGAGGTCGCCAAGGTAGTTAAAAAGTTCAGAGGTGGCAGGGCTCCGGGAGTGGATGAGATTCACCCTGATTTCCTTAAGGCTCTGGAGGGTACTGGAGAAGCGAGTCCGATCGTTGGTCAAACCTCAGATCCAGGAGGAACAATGTAGGTTCCATCCTGGCTGTGGAACACTGGACCAGCTCTTTACCCTCACTGGGGTCCTTGAGGGGTCATGGGAGATTGCCCATCCAGTCTACATGTGTTTTGTGGACCTGGAGAAGGCATTTGACCATGTTCCTCGGGGTACACTGTGGGGGATGTTCCATGAGTATGGGATTAGGGGGCCCATTCTTATGGGTTGTTCAGTCCCCACAAGCGGTGTGAGAGTTTGGTTCACATTGCCAGCAGTAAGTCAGAACCCTTCAGGGTGGGAGTTGGACTCAGCCAGGGCTGCCCATTGTCAGCGATTCTGTTCATAACTTTTATGGATAGAATTTCTCGGTGCAGCCAGGCAGCAGAGGGTTTCTGGTTCAGTAGCCTCAGGACTCCATCCCTGCTCTTTGCAGATGATGTGGTCCTGTTGGTGTCATTGTGCCGTGATCTCCAGCTCTCACTGGAGCAGTTTGCAACCGAGTGTGAAGCAGCTGGGATGAGAATCAGTACCTCCAAATCTGAGGCCATGGTCCTCATAGATGGACTGCTCTCTCCAGATCGAGGGTGAGGTTCTGCCTAAAGTGGAGGAGTTCAAGTATCTCAGGGTTTTGTTCATGAGTGAAGGAAGAATGGAGCGTGCGATTGACAGACAGATTGGTGCAGCGTCTGTAGTATTGCGCTGACTCTGTGCCGGACCGTTGTGGTGAAGAGAGCTGAGCTGTAAGGCAAAGCTCTCTGTTTACCGGTTGGACTACATTCATCTTTGGTCACGAACTCTGGGTAGTGACCAAAAGCAGGAGATCGTGGAGACAGGCAGTTGAAACGAGTTTCCTCTGAAGGGTAGCTGGACTCTCCCTTAGAGACAGTGTGAGAAGTTCAGTTATCTGGGAGAGACTCAGAGTAGAACCACTGCTCCTCCACATCGAGAGGAGCCTGTTGAGGTGGTTCAGGCATCTGGTAAGGATGCTTTGGAGGAGACCCCGGGGAAGACCTAGAACACGCTGGAGAGACTACATCTCGGTTGGCCTGGGAACGCATTGGAGTTCTCCCAAGAGCTGGAAGAGGTGGCTGTGGAAAGAGATGCCTGGACCTCCCTGCTCAAGCTGCTGCCCCCATGACCCGACTTCGGAATAAGCAGAAGATGATGGATGGATAGATGGAAGGGTATGTTAAAATTTCCAAGCTTTAACTACACTAATATTTACTGCCAAAACTGATGATGGCAAATTCATGACTAACATGAAGGATGTGATAATGACCATAAAAAAAGAACATCTTGATTCCAGCCTTTGACTAAAACATGGTAAATATACAATATAATTGAAACTACACAAGGATACAACTCTGAGGCCTCTCTCTATGGGGTCCGTCAGCAGCAAGCCCCTTGGAGCATAAATCTTCTCATTCTGGTCATTTATGTATCTGGCAATCTTCTTTAACACCTGTACACAAACAGAACACAACTTAATCATGTGCACTGTGTCCACCCCACCAAAGAAAATAAAGTTTATATCACAGATATGAAGCAGTTTTACCTTTTCATAGTGTGTCTCCATGCAGAGGAAGATGGTGTAGGCTGTCATGCAAGCCAGGAAACCCTCCAGGTAGGACTTCCCACCGAGTTTCTCTGCCTCTGCGTACAGGTTGTTCAGAGTCTGGATGGTCTCCTCAAACTGCTGCTTATCCAGCTGAAACCACACAAGTAGCTGAAAACCACAGTCTTACAGAGATTTAGATTTAAATAAATCACAACCACCAGGTGAAGAACTCTGTGCATACCCTTGATTCGAGTTCAGAGGGGAACTTGGTCTGAAACTTGCATATTGTTCCTGAGCTATAGTCTCTTTGAACAAACACCTTGGAGGAGACAGCCGGCTGCTGGAGGTCCTGTAAGCTGTGGGTCTGAGAACAACACAACCAGCTAACAAGCTAACTCAAGAAGACAGGGCATCATGTGCGTACATCACGTTAATATGAACAGCAATCCTGTGATTATATCAATCTAGTATGTAATTAAGTGTCTAACCCTAAAGTACAGGTGAAAGTAACGAGCCATGATAAAAGTAAACAACAGAAACTACCCGTGTGATATCGCTAGCTAACACCTACGTAAGCTTACGTTGACTCCTCAACGCTGCTGGTAGAAACCACCACTTACGGCTTTACTGTCTAAAGTAAAACCACTGGGAACCAGTAAAATTATTTAGACAACGCCAACCGTGTCGTTTTAAAGACTATAAACACAAAAAAATACCTCAGCCATTGCAGTTTCTCCTTTAACCTCAACACAGCTGTAACGTCACTATCACAAGGACTTCCGGCGGCGTTGCCTTTTCGCAATAAAAGTCCATTTTGCACGTCATTCAATACACTGTACTGTATTGGTCCTTTTAAAGTACAGTTGACCTCCACAAAAATAGGTTCATCCATCAACTGACAGTACTTGGATCTAACCAGATATTTGTTCAAAATCATGCATGTTGGGTTGGTTTCCTTCAGGCCTTTCCGGCATTCCCTTTGCTCAAGAAACTCCATTTTGCAAGTTATTCAATTGTCCTTCTAAAATACAATTGACCCTTTTACAAAACAAGTTGATCAATTGATACTTGCTTGATCCAGCCAGATTTGTCCAAACACATGCATAATCACTGTGGGGACAAAAAAAAATGTTGCTGCTGGTGTTTCATGTTGTGCTCATTCGTGCACAACTGCTCAAAGTACTGTTTTTATGCTACTAGTACTTAATGTACATTGTTTTTCCTCGTCCATATTTGAGATCTTTAGTTTTTCATTTACATTTTGTTGGATGCAACTGGGACCCTGTTGACATACCGGTAATCTCATTCCATCACGAGGCGCAAATGACAATCTCTCTGAAGTTGGATTTCATGCGATATTCAGGCCCAGTTCTGGTGAAAGGTTTGTCTAATTGACAACCTAAAAGCAGCGCTTGCATTATCAATATAAAAATCAGACCATTCTAAACCATAGCAATGGATAGACATTTTCCAACTCAATTTCAAATTAGTAAAAAAATAAAAGCTTGTTGCCTACCATTACTTTGAAACAGGAAAAGGCGTTTTCTTTCCATGCAGTATCATTTCCGGTTGTTTATCCCAGTATCCCTCATCTATTACAGGCCCACCTAATTGAGACCATTACATCGTAATCCTGTTTTTCTGTTGTTGGTTGAAATCAGTCAAATATACAATGTATCCCAAAATTTACACAAGAAAAAGTCAACAAAAAAGGATGTTATAAAATTTATTGAACCATGGTCTTTTTGATTCAAACATTCTGTTCGCTGTATTTTTAGTCGAACAGACCAAAGCCCATGTCGTCATCTGATTCCTCAGATTCCTCCTTAACCTCCTCCTTGGCAGCTGGAGCTGCAGCAGTCTCTACAGCAGCCACAGGTGCTGCGACAGCAGCAAAAGCAGACGGATCAGCCAGGAAGGCTTTGACCTGTGAAAATCAAAAAAAGAACTAAAAGGTCAGTGATGTTTTTCCCATTTCCAATCATTTTTAACTTTCAGATAAGGGATCAAAGCAGAATCTAGAAAAAGTTGTCAGAAATCAAACGTAACCCTGACTGCTTGCTTGGTAAGTTCAGAGACAACAAGAACTGAACCGAAGCTACATCCAAACCCATCCTGCACGCCAAATAAAAACAGGCAACTGTACCTTATCTGCCAGGGGGAAGGAGTAGCCTGTTTCCACAGTGACAGCCAGGACTCTCTTGTAGCCATTGATGACAGAGTGGGGGATGGAGGCCACAGTGGGATAGCCAATCTCCAGACAAACACTAGCGATGTTTCTCACACCCTAGACATACGGCAATTTAGAAGTACAGTATTTCTAAATACTCAGTTACAATGTTGTTGATAAACCCTGTAACTCACCTCCAAGAACCTGGTATGCAAAGAGGCCTCTGTAATGTCAAGCACCTCAGGACTGTACACACTGCCATTGTCATACACCTGCTGGATGATGAGTCCAAAGGAGAAGGGCGAGATGTTCAGCATGTTGAGCAGCGTGGCCTCGCTGGCACCAACTTTGTCGCCAAGCTTGATCAGACTGACATCACTCTAAAGAAACGGGGAAAAATAAGTTATTTGGGTGTCGCTGTTTGGATACTTCTGCTTTGAATTTCAACAATTTTGCAGACACGTGGCTGTGATTTCTATCATGTTTCATATCCATCGTATCAATTGGTGTCAAACGCACCAAAATTTCAATGGTTCCTCTGGAGATTTTGGTGGTGATACCAAGAGCCTGGAAGAAAGAGGTCTTCTCAGGACCCAGTCCAGTGTTCTGGGCTGGCACTGTCACATCGCATGGGGCAATGGCTCCAGCACGAGCAGCTGCAGGCACCTGAAATTGAACAGTAACAGTTAACATTATTTAGCTTAACCAAAACCTTAAAATGCAACAGTGAGATTTCAGATTGTGGAATGCGAATGTCTGAAACCTTGCGTCCCCGACAGTCAAGGGATAATGACAGACAGGGATAGCTAGGAAACAGGTTACTGTTTGCAGGGGGAACGACAATACAGTACTGAACAGGCTGCATTGTAACTTATCCTGCACGTTCATGAGGACTACAAAAAAGAACTGAGTGCTGACTGTAGAGTCCAGCAAACTTTACCTTTACTCACAAATTTGAGATGCTCATTTTAAGCATACACACAACTCAAATTTCCAACAATCTCAGGTCATCTGGACTGTTTCTTTTTTTTGTGCTGAGACGTTTCACCCTCCATCCAAAGGGCTTCATCAGTCTGAGGAAACACACACAAAAAAATGTCCAGATGACCTGACAGAACATTGTTGGATTTTATACCTGGATTACAGAGCATGGACTTTGGTACTAATCAAATTTGTAAAAAAAACTTTATTTGATTTTTTTTTTAATAACTCTGAATGTTTATTGACCTGAAGTGCTATTGTTAAAAGTGTTTCTATAAAACAGGCTTTAGACAAGGACGTGTGCCACCAATTCTCCTGGTCTGCCATTTATATTCAATAAATTAATTTGAGGGGATTAACTGGCAATGAATATGAGCTCACCATGACTTTTGCAAAATAAACTGACAGAAATACACTTGAATCTTTTGCCAGTTTCAATTTACCTCTACACATTCTAGATCACTGATTCTTTCAATATAAAGGTGAATACGGACTAGTTTATTTTTTACATTTATTATTCAGCTATTTATTTTGCTTTACCTTGTTGGCCAGCAGCATGTCCCTGACCTCAGTCAGATCCTCCTTGGTGAAGACGAAACCCACATTCCCTTTAACATGGGGCAGAAGCCTGTCAGAACAAATAATTTTTAATACACACATTTCTAATAAAGTGCACGTCAAGTGTCTGAAACCTTGCGTCCCTGGCTGCCGTGAGATGTGGACAGACAGGTATAGCTGGAAACATTTTCCTTTCAGCAGGGGGAACGACAATACAGCACCACACACGCTGCACTGTAGTTGTCCTGCTGTTTTAACACAGCCCTGGGGGAGATTGATGGACTCACTCACTTCTCCAGAGCAGGATTGTTCTCCAGGTGACCACGGATGGCTTTACGCATCATGGTGTTTTTGCCCATCAGAACCACGGCTTTTCCACGCAGAGACACACGGATGGTCTGCATCTGCTTGGAGCCCACGTTGTCTGCCCCCACAATGAAGCATTTTGGATAGTCATCCAGAAGTTGCTGCGAAAGAAACGCTATGTCAAGACAAACTTTTTTTAATAGAAAGCATTTTTGCAATTTCATGACTGGATCTAATTAGAAATCATGATACTTACGATGATTTTCATAAAATAGTTGGACTTCCACGTGGCCCTGTCTTCCCTGGGCATCTTGACTGTGCTTCCAAGGATCGCTTAACAGCTGGTTTAAAGACAAGGTTGACTCTAAAACCGGAGAACAGAATCAAAGAGATGTAAGCAAACCTTCGATACACAACAAAGATGAAACAACCAGGAACTCCGGCCTCGACATGTGGTCTACGGCTAACGTTAGCCGGCTAACGGACAGCTACAGGCCGCGCTACAATTTATTACTTCACGTTTAAATTTAAATACGAAAAATACATGTCGTAGAGCAGCACGTACAATTACCTCTTCAACTCAAAGCTTCACACATAATTATTACACTCCTAATTTAGCGCTGAAAAACAGTGAGAGGGAAAATCAACACTCACCACTTCTCAGGGTCGCGTGAAAGAAAGAGGAAGAAGATAGGCGCGCGACGCTTTTATTCCGAGCAAACGACCAATCAGTGCAGAGGCATTTGTGCTTGCTTCACGCCTATTGGATAATTTTCATGTCAATCACTCCTAGTGCTTCCGCGTCAACTCTGAAGCGTGGTTTTTAGGGAAATTCGCTCTGTTTCGCCACAAACATATTACGACCGCCGATAAACACCAGAAGACGATGTCCCTGTGTCCATCTTCTGTCCACTTTCCGCCTGAAGTGTGGAACCACATATTTGGATTTTTGTCAGTGACAGACAAAGGCAGCGTCCGGGCATGCTCCAAGTATTTCAAGAAACTTATAGACCATTGGTCTCTTTGGAAAGACTGGACTGTCGTTCTGACGTACAAGAAAGGCTCCTCCAACTCTCGGTTCTGGGACATTCTTCGTCGCAGGAAAGTCTCCAGTGTGGTGATGAGGAGCACTAAAGCTAAGGACTGGAGTCACCTCTGTCAGGCTCTTCCTGCTCTCACCACGGTGGTGATGGAATCGGTCTGCTCTCAGCCCCAGACCCTCAACTTGACAAACGACTTTCCACATCTGACTCGTCTGGCTCTGAGAAATGTCCCTCTGCTATTAGATGCAAACATGGGGTTTAAACTCCAGCATCTCACCCACCTGAGCTTATGTGGTGTTAACATCAAACCTCCCTCTGACTTCCTTCTTTTGATGCCTTACCTCAGGAGTCTTACATCTTTGGTCTGTCACAACACAAATTTTAGAAAACCTGTCTGGATGGTTGACACGTTTGTTGCCCTCCCTGAACTGAAGCATCTGTCCCTGTCTGCGGACTATATCTATCTTCAGGCTCGAGAACCAGGTTTTGGAAAAGTGTCCTCCTTGTCCAGCCTTGAGCTCATCAACTGCTCGACTCATCCACTGCCTGAAGATACATGGACGATGATCCCTTCCCTGAGGAGTCTTGCCGTTTTCTACAAGTCTTCACTTCAGGAATTTCCAGAACTGTTACTAGAACTTGAGAACCTGACATGTTGGCTGTCTAAATTCACCAACTTGTCTAACCTGGTCATCGTCAAAGGCTTACCCGTGAGTTTGTACGCCAACTCCATCCCAGCCACCGTGACCAGCCTCACATTGTGCGTCCCTGGCTTGGCCTCAGAAGACTTGGCAGCAGTAGCGGCGCAGGTGCCAAATCTCCTCCACCTCCACGTAGACCCTTGGCCTTCACATTTGGGAGCGCACACTGCTCGAATCCCAGAACTGTTTCCAAAGCTCAGAAGTCTCAGGCTTCGCCAGAATCACGTGCCTGAGAAAGACTTCTTGTGCCTCCACCGTCTTCAGGACCTGCAGTGCCTGGAGATTCTGGACAGGGGTCAGAACCTCTCTGATCTCACTAACAAGTTTCGAGCTCTAACGAAGCACAGAGTTCAGGTTGTAACATCTCGCCAAAGAGATGCGTTTATCTGTTCGTGTGTTTCTAAGGTGTATTGAATCACATGAGCCAACCGCCATCCCAACAGTTTTTCGCACATCGCCTTGTTCTGTAACGCATGACTATTGTACAACCAGTGCATTCCAGATGTGGTCTTCATCAGAGCCAGATGGGTTGTTGTTTATCTGGAGAAATTCTCAGGGTCAAATTGAATGTTTTTATTTAAGAATTACTAGGGGTGTGGAGAGTGCTGTAGCACCTCCCTGGTGGATGACAGAGAATACACCTGTCCAATATTGTAGACTGTATCCAGACCCCCAACCAGAACCCAAAAGTTGGAGACAGCATGACCAGCTTACTTGTCAGCTTGTCCTTTTACCAGTTTTAAGTCCTGCCCTCTCTGTAATCAAACCAAACATTAACTTTAGTTTTATAAATAAATACACCTCTGAAAACTTTCTAGGTGTTTGACTTTTGTTGATTTACATAGTTGTTACCTTGCTGCTGTTTGTTCAATTACAAATTATTCTAACACATTTATGTGTAGTTATTTAATGCTTAAAAGAACACTCGTATAACGTGACTGTGTGCAGGGGGGAGGTGGGACCTGAACTCTGACATTCCTAGTGTGTATATGCTGGTGTCAAAAATACAACATGGCAGCTCTCATAAACCTGGTCCTGCTGGCTTCAGTTCCCTACAGAGATAAGGTGAAGACAGTTGGTCTAAAATATAAACAGTCCATGGTCTGAATAAATAAAACAGTACTGTATATGTCACATTTTATGCTGTCAAACTGTTAAACAGCAATACAGTATAGCATTCTATAGAATGACCCAGACAGACAAAGACCTTGTAAAACACTTGACTTTGATTTTTTACCTTGAAGCTGGGGCGATAAAATGTGATGACACTATACCATAATACGTCCCATCATCGATGGGTGTATAATAAAAAATAAATACATGCATTTCTTTTTTAATGGGTGTTCAGGTCATGCAGTTTTTCAGCCACACTCCTCAAAACCCCCCCACCTGAAACATAATCACTCAGTGCATTTACTGCAGAGATTTGAAAACCAAACTGCTTTATTTCTGACTCAATCTGTGATTGTCTAGACCAGGACTGTTCAGCTAAACTGCTCAGGGGGCCACAGTTTCTGAAAGCCAACAGCTCAGAGGCCGACATCCAGAAATTTGTCATTATGTAAATAAACCAAGTACAGGTAGTCCCCGAGTTACGAACGAGTTCCGTTCCTACGGCGCGTTCGTAACTCGATTTTGCCGTAAGTCGGAGCGCCGGCCACGTGGCTTTTGTAACTCTGGATTTTCGGCCGTAACTCGAAACTGAAAGAATATGGCAGCCGTAACATCTTTTTAAACACGTTTTTTTCAATGCAAAAACAACAACAGCGCACTTAGAACACTGTTTTAATGTTTCCAAGCAGTTAGCTAACAAAATACCCTAAAAAAAAAAAAAAAAAAAAAAAACGAAAAAATTCTAAAATGCTGCATGAAAAAGGCAACGAACGGCGCGATGACATCACTGGGGGCGGCGCCATAAGTACGGAGCGCCGTAAGTCGATGGCGCCGTAAGTCGGGGACCACCTGTATGTGTTCTAGACATTCAATTCCTTTAACTCTCCAACCTGGGAAATGTAACACATTATTTTGTTGCAGGATGTCAGGATTGTTCCAGATGGGTGTATGTCTGCATGGAAGTAGTGAAGACATTGTCATTTTCAGATACTCCCACCATGCTGTCAGAGATGAGCTAATACTGACACTTTTAAAGCAAGCATGTCTTTTT
>JARVGV010001459.1:4478585-4491409 GCA_031762435.1 Hypsolebias longignatus | reverse complement strand
CCCTCCAAAAAAAAAAAAAAAAAAAAAATCAATCAACTCATTGGTGGGCCAGACTGGACAACCATGGGCCGGAAGTGGCCTGCAGGCCACCAGTTGAATAGTTCTGGTCTATACTTGGTGCTAAAGGTTAGTTATTTAAGTGCTATTACATCAATCACAACATGCTTTTATGGTGTACAACCATTTTTATTTTTTGATTTATAAACGTCTCAAACTATTTAGTCTAAAGTACTACACTTGAGAATAATGCGTTAAAACAGTTTTTTCTAAACTGAAAAATTTATCTAATTTACTTATTTTGTAAAAACCTCGTGCCAAGGATCTGCTGCAGTCCAGCACAGATGAACGTTTCAAGTTGGAATGAAAAGTAAGCACACAGAAGTGAAGTAATGCCAGAAATTAAGACTTTTCGTCTTTTATTTAGCAGAAGTTTACCAAACAGGCTCATCCTCACAAAGAGCCACACAAGTTTACAGCTCTTGAGAAAACGCAAAACAGTCATAATCACATGAATGTATCTCTATAAATTGCAATAAAAGTTGTTTCTGTTTATCCTATGAAAGCAAAAATGATAAGGCAGTTTATTGTAAGATCTACATTATATATGAACAAAGTTAAATTGTTTTACAACAACCACATTCACCTCTGCTACATCCACCTGGATGTGCTACAATGTGGGCTGAATTAATCCGTGCAGCACGTTCCTCCTCAGCTCACTTGTTTCAGTGTTTAGTTCGACTACAACGCACCGCAGCAGGTGAAGCTTCTCCCAGAGTTCAGGTCAGAAAGGGTCAGATCACAGGAAAGACTCAGATTTCCAGTGTATAAGACCTTATTGCATTGACGCGTTTGGCACAAGAAGAAATGAAAACCCAACTTGAATGTGGTTGCTGTGTACTCACTTTTTACATACAGAAAAAAAAAAAAAAAAAAAAAAAAAAGCAATGTTGTAGTTCCTCGTTTAAAGAAAACCAACACATTTGATACATACCAAGAGCACAGCTGATTACAAATGAACACATCATTGCGTAAGGCCTGGTTCCGGGTCATACTCTCATCCTTGACCATTACCGTCAGTGACCTTTGCACAGATGCCACTGAAACGATGATTCGCAGCTCCTGGTTTCAAAACGTTTCCTCTGAAGCTGGTGTTTTTGTGTTTGCAGGAATGAGACCTGGGTAAACCATTGTTACAGTAGGCTACATGCTAACAGAGCCAGCTCTTTGCATATCTGCTCAAAAATACATTTTCATCAACAAAACAGACAAAACACAGTTCTGTCACCAAGTTGAACGTGTTCTAGGTATAGAAACTTTTTTTCTGATTGTAACAGCAACTGGCAGCTGGTGCTGACAAAACCCTAAATCAAAGAAGTGAGCGTACTTCAGACCAGAACACAGTTACGCTATAAATCTTTAACAAGTCTTACAGATGAATTTAATACAATGATACGAACACATGTGGCAACAATTCAATATTGAAAGTGTTGAAAAATAGAATTAAAATTTATTCTCTGTAATAAATGTAAGCAGATACAGCAGAAATAAACACCCATGTTCATAAAGAATATCTTTGATTTAGCTTGATTTCCTCAAAAATTGCAACTGTTTAAAAGATTTATAATCATAGTATATATTTGACATGATTTATTTAGATTTTTTAAATATAAATGTATTAATTTATTTTGACGTTTTAAGTAAATAAAGTTTTAAAAGGAGCATTATAAATGGTAAAACAAAACAATAAAACATGCACACTGCTGTGTTTGAAGGTTGTGGTTCAAATCTTATGAAGTGGGGTTTTGTGGAGGTTACAAACAATTATTACAAAGATATGAATAGTAAACATCTTACCTGTTGCAGACAGCTTTTTGAACAGACACACTTTGGAAGGATTAAGTTTATTTATGGATCTAACGACAAGCTAACAACTAGACCAAGCAAGGTAAGGATCAAAATACAGTAGATTGTTGCTGCCATAAATCATATCTGATCTTAAAAAAATTATAATAAATGTTGTTTTATAATCCTTTACATCTTTGTGAATTTTACATTACACCATTATTTTATCAGAACTATGATATTTCTGCTAAAAGGCTGCAATTAAAGTGCAATGGCTAGGCTGCTGCTGCCATTATTTGCACTTGCAAGTCACCATAGAAGTCAATGCAAATACTGTACAGTGTAATGTAAAAATGACAGTTGTAAAGATTTGTAAAATAACTTTCACATGAACGGCTATGAAAGTTCTGAGATCTGAGAAGTTTTAAAACAGCAGCAGCAATCTACCTTGGGCTTCACCCCGCTCAGACAAACAGTTAGCTCGTCAGCCCAGACAGAAATAAACTATTTCTTTAAAATAGAGGTGCCAAACCCACTTACAAAAGGGGACCAAAATTAAAACCTTTTTCAAACTACCGGTTTCAGGATCTACATTGTCAAGTTAGATACCCAACATCTTTTCTTGGTTGCAAGTTCCTCAACAAGAGTTTGACTGGTCTCATTTGGTGTTCTTGTTGCACTTTTGACATCATAATCAAAGATTACTGAAAAAAATTAAAATGATTAAAGTACTTTGCATTTAAAATAACATCCTGGGGACCAGATAAGATGTCAACGAGGGCCACATTTGGCCCCCGGGCCTTAAGTTTGACACATATGCTCTAAAACATGGTCATTCGAAGAGTTATCTCAAACAGGTAAGATGTTTATTAAACATAAACCATCCACAGAACACTGCTTGAATAGATCTGATTCATCACATTTAGTCTAAAACAAGGATCTCACTTTCTACAAGTTAAAAAAAAAGTCATAATTATGTTTGATTTCACTTTTTAAAAAATAACAGCTGAACACAAATAGAAGGTAACTATATTAAAGCTCAAAATAGTTTATTTTCTACGGTAAGCTTTAAAAAAAAGGAACAAGTAATATGACGATACTTGACGCATAAAATACATTTTGCCTCAAAAGGTCTGACTAGGATACTACAGAAGAGGAGGATGTGTATCTTTGTGTGTGTACATTTTAAGATTGTTTACGTTTGTCTTAAATGCCACCTCATTAGCTAGAAAAATACATTTTTTAGCACTCATTGGCCAAACACTGAGCATTCAACACTCATAGTACTTTAAAACTGCTTAGGGTAACTCTTGGTGGGCCATGCAATCAAGCAGCTTGTATCTGATCTGCATAAAACTGTCCACATAGTCTCACCACCGTGTGACGCAAGGTCTCACCCTGCAGTATGGGAAAAATACTTTACAAGTTAAAACTGTTTATGTACACACATACAAGGAACAAGTAGCTACCTGCTTACTAGTTTCTGTGGCACACAAGAATAAGAGTCTAAATAATAAAAAAAATCTCTTTGGGCTCTTTTAAAATGTCTTTAGTAAAGTGTAAAAGTATGGACATTCAGAGAAGTCCTTTCAGTGTCATAGCTAATAACAGCTAAAACAAGACATTTTCTTCTCTCATGATGTGATGAAAACATCCGTTAAAACCTCAAAGATGCAGCGAAGTGTGTGCACTCACGCAGAAGCAGCAGACACCGAGTCTAACTGAAGAGTTTGATGAAGCAGCCGTGGCAGTAGGGCTTTTCGTTCTGCTCTTTGAAGGTGCCCTTGTTAAGCTGCTTGAGGCAGAAAGCACACACAAAGTGCTCTGGGTGGAACTTCTTTCCCATGGCTGTGATGCAGCGGCCGGTGATTGGTTTCTGACAGCCGGAGCACAGAGAGCCGCGCCGCTCGTGGTAATGAGCCTCGCAGTAAGGCTGTCCGTCGTGGTCAAAGAAGCTGCCATTTATGAATGGCGTGAAGCACTCCTGGAAAACATGTTTATAACATTGGTTTGCTTCATGGACAATTAGACTAATAAATTATGTTTCGCTGGTAAGCACGCAGCTGAAAATGCTTTATGTGATGACTGCTTCTCTCTTGTGCAGCTGTTTTAGTTTCAAAGAGTACCCATCAAAGGCCAGTCTTATCACAAATTCCTCTGTTCTGCTCTACTGAAGCTACAAGAGGCTCTTTGAGCTGAGCTGCAACGTTAAACTGTGTTTCTTATGGTTGCTCATATTCTTGCAAAAATAATTAAATTCAAAGGCCAAGCATTCCTTAAAGGATTGTGCTTCACCTGCTGCGTTTCATGTCAGAGCTATAGACTAACATCGTATGATGAGAAGAGGCATCACAGCTGTTCTGAACAAAATAAGTAAATGATGCTCTTCATGACCTCATGAGGTATTAAAGGCATGTGTTATCGTTGACTCGTGACTTTCAGCTTCTACATCAAATTTAAATCAGTATATTGCTGTTGGGTGTGGTAGCCATGTTGATTTGGGTAGACTTTAAAAGCTTGATGTAGATGTACAGTAAAGGACAGCTGTAGAGATCCATACAAATGTCTTGTGGACATGTTCATCAGAGTAAAATCTTGATTAATTTTTATCTAAATAGGATGTTAATAATGATCTGTTAAGGATTTGCCCAGTGACTCACCCTG
The DNA here is from genome assembly GCA_031762435.1 of Hypsolebias longignatus. Classification (NCBI taxonomy): domain Eukaryota; kingdom Metazoa; phylum Chordata; class Actinopteri; order Cyprinodontiformes; family Rivulidae; genus Hypsolebias; species Hypsolebias longignatus. The sequence goes on along the minus strand of JARVGV010001459.1, from coordinate 4,486,903 downwards.
CACACGAAGCATTCAGGGTGCCAGAGTGAGTTGAGGGCAGAGATGTAGTTCTCCAGGATGGCTCGGGCACAGCCGCCACATTTAGGAGCAAACATGTCAAAGTAGTCCTTTCTGCAGAACGCCTTTCCATCCTTCTCATGGAAACCTAGAGGGCAGCAAAGACACACGCTGATCGAAACTAATTATTAAGACAACTTTGCTTTGATGGTTGGGGGACATGGCCGGTACCTTCGGGTCCAAAAAAGGATCCACACTGGGCACAGAAGAAGTGCTCCGGATGCCAAGTCTTGTCCAAAGCTGTCACTACTTTCTGTTAAAACCAAAAGAAGAAAATAATGACTCTAGTGAAATTTATATACAGTTAAATTGCATTGTCTCATTAAATACACATACATACACACAAAAACAAGTTTATTTGAGGGATTGTGTATATCCCATCTCAGAAGCAAATATAAGAGGAGGCCAGGAGAGGGCAGACTACGTCCAAACACCAGAGCACTGTGGGAGGTGCTGGAATGCTAACACTGATAGCATTTCTTTTCTAGCAGCTTCAGCTGAAAGCACACTCTCAGCTTTAATGTCATACAAGTTAAAAACATCTTTCAGTGCGAATCCCTGCAATAGAGCAACAATTACTTGTCACCAGGAGGTGCTATGTTACAGAGGACTACGTCAATTCTTACTAAAGTAAACCTCTGTAAAAATATGCATGTATTACATTCTTAGATTAAGAAGATTGGAGCAGAGCACTGAGAAATAAAATTACTGTCAGTTCATTTCAAATGTAACCAGAAATGATCATGTCTATGGCTCATTCTTCCATAAAATCCCAGGAAAAAAGGAAGTGAGTGTGGAAGACGAGCAGCACATGAGGATTAAAGAAGCCTTGGCTGTGACTCATGTTGGTGTTCCTGCAGACTGAAGTCCACCGGTCACAGTTTGCTTCTCTTCAAATGCTTCTAGCACTGTATGTGTGTTTGCATGTGTGTGTGTGTGTGTGTAACAGCAGTGGCTAAACCCAAAGGGCGCGAGTTGCTTTGAAGTCTGAGTGGTGACAAGACACGGTGACATGAACATACGAGCTTGTCTTGTCTGCATCAGTGATGGTCATGTTACTTTAAAACTCTGAAGATACACTTTGGAATTACAGTAAATAGTCTACTTAAGAAAGACTAATAAATCTGAAGCATTACATTTTAAAACTTTACCTACTTAAGCAACTTCAAATTAGTCACAATTTTGTGTATGCAGCTTGGCAAAAACAGTCACTTTACTTCAAAACTGTTTGTGGAACAGTGAGTACAGCGTCTGCTTTACAAAGAAAAGCAGTTTCCATTGTGTAGTGAGTTTTCCGTTAAGGTATTAATCCTGTAGCTTATGAATTAATAAATATCATTATCTACTGGCCATATGTGCGTGCTGGGGAATGTATGCATTACTAACATCCAGTATGGGTCCATTACAGTAGTGGCACCGTGGCGAGAACAGGTTGTGGTAGTCTTTCTCGCAGTAAGGCTGCCCGTCACGCTCAAAGAAGTTCCTGGAGCCTATCTCGTCCTGACAGTGGGTGCACACAAAGTGCTCCGGGTGCCACGTTCTGCCCATGGCAGTCACCACCTGGTGTGGGGAGACACAGTGCATTAAAATGTGATGAGCTTGCTCAGGAGAGAAAAAAAAAGAAGCCCTGCAGCACTGCAGGCAGCGAGCGACAGAGGGATTACTGTACAGAGTACAAGATTATATTCAAATGCAAATTTAAATTCAAAGTGGTATTTCGTTTTCTGATGTTCATGAAACCGTGAAGGTAAAATGTAAAATCTACCAGGAGAGAAACTACCAGGTACTGCTTTAAAACAGTCAATGAACCAAACAACCTGCAAACCTGTGAAACTACAGTTCAGTAGAACCAAGCATGTAAACAGAATCTTAACATTATTCAACTAAATAAACAGCTGATTTGATGCAACTGGGATTATTTATTGAAAGAGTGCCTCTGAAATTAAGTAATTGGTGCAGCCATACACATCATTCTTAACACCTCTAATTAACAAAAAATAATAATAAAGAAAACCTTCAGTGTAAGATTTTTTTTCCGCCACAGCACTAAAAAATCTGCCTTTTATACAAAGTCTGCTAAACCTCTGTGAGCAAGGTAATGCTCATTTAAATGAAAACTGGGCACAACAGTTTGATATTGTCACCAAAATGTTAATTGGAGATCTGTGACCTGCAGCTCAGAAGAATAAAGTATTTTAGCAGATAAAAGTGACGTGTAACAATAATGAATGTATCTCAGCATGAACTTAACTTTCAAGATAATATACAATTCTAAGACTTGAGGTATAAAACTAAACCTTCTGAGCTGTCACAAAGATACATTATTTATAAAGGGTTCTGTACAGGGCTGTAAATCTTTGTACAGTAGTCCCTCGTTTATCACGGGGAATCCGTACCCTGAAGCCCCACAATAAGTGAAAAACTGCAAAGTAGGAATAGTGGTACATTATTATTTATATGTATGTTAAAGCATTTTAAACCCTTCCCACACACTTGCAATATTCTAAACAATTCTTCTAATCTCTAAATGCTTTAAAAAAGCACAGCATGTCAAGAACTCAGCTTTGTGCAGCCTTGGCTGCACTCTGCACGCTTGTCCACGCCAACTTCTCTGCTCCAGAACGGAGATGGACAGAGAAGGGAGGAGGAGGAGGGAGGAGGAGCTGCAGGAAGAAGTTTCTCCTGCAGTGTGGGCTGCACAGAGGTGCAGCAGGTGCAAAACAATTTAAAATAATAATAATAATAACAAAGTCACACAAAGTTGTCACTGTATGTTTCCATAGAATGGCGAAATAAGTCTCTGCATTTAACCCATCCACCACCAGGTGGTGCAGTGGGCAGCTATTGAAAGCACCCAGGGGGGCATTTTGGGGATGAGGTGTGCTGCCCAGAGACACCACCTGGTATGCAGTGACCCGGGATTGAACCTGGGACTTTCGGTCCGAGCCGGCTGCCCTGCCTAATTCATTTTAAATAAAAATTCCATGCCAATCATGTGGCTCATCCATCAATCAGCCAGGTGTGTGTCATGTCCAATCTTATTTTGAAAAATTGCAATAGAGCGAGTCTGCGAAAAACAAACTGCGAAGTAGAGAGGGACTTCTGTATTTCCATCCATCCATCAATCCATCCATCCATTCATTATCTTTTACCCGCTTCTTCCCGTTTGGGTCACAGAGGTCGTTGGTGGCAATGTCCAGCAGTCACTGTGCGAGAGGCGGTAGACACCCTGGACAGGTCTCCAGTCCATCACAGGGACAGAGACAAATGAGACAAACAACATTCTCTCTCTCACTCACACCTAGGGACAATTTAGAGTTACCAATCAGTATAACATGCATGTTTTTGGTCTGTGGGAGGAAACTGGAGTACCCGGAGAAAACCCACACATGCACAGAGAGAACATGCTAACTCAGCTCAAAAAGGCCCCTGGACCGGGATTTGAACCAGGGTAACCTGCTCGCTGAGAGGCAGCAGCTCTACCAACTGTGCCACCCATTTGTATTTCTGCTGAAAATACTATGAATTTAACATGACAGTCTGTGGGTATAACATTGGATCCTATTTAAGATCAACTTTAAATAAACTGCCATTTTTGCAGCTTTATTTTCTCCATTAAAAGTTACAGAAATTATAATCTGGAAGATTCAATTTATTTTTTTTGTTACCTGCCCAACAATTGGTTTCTTGCAGGCACCACAGACTCCCTTGGCCACGGTCTGGACTCCGAGTCTGTTGAGGTCAGACTGCAGGCTTCCCAGCATGTTGTCCAGCTTGTTGGCTTGTTTTGGAGGAGCAAGGGGAGAGGTCTTGCCCTGTGACTGGACCTATCAGAAATGAAAAATTATTTTTAAATATGTTTTTAGATGTTGACGAAAACAATAAATCAGAAATAAACCCGACAACAACAGTTTACTGTCTTCTCCTTGTTGGAAGGGAAATTGCAAAGACCAACCAAAACGTGAGAAGAAGAAAAATTCTGATTAGTCCTAATTCATATTTGCAGACTTTTAAAATGTTATCAACATTGTGTACGAGTGCCTGGATGCTGCAGTGGACGCAAACAAACCATCTTTAATGGTGATGTTCTTGAATCTTTATGACTCTTGCATTCCTCTGAGAAAATAGCACCTCTGCTTCACATATTCTTTTTTTACACAAGCGACCTTATCACCTCTGACAAAATCAAACCACATCCTGACATACTCTAGCTGTGCATTTAATCTTGCATGTGTTTATTCACTTCCACAAACCCTTACAAAATGATTTCAGTTAAAAGGTACAAGAGACTAACGAGAAGACCTTTTATTACCTTTAAGCTAAACTCATGGGACCTGTTCAGTTAAGTCCTGTGAGACATGCTCTAAATGTGGTAGTAACTGCGCTGTCATGTGGCAGATTAGGTTTCAGTTGCACTGCGAGCCTACCATTCCTGAGTGTGGCAGGACACACATTAGTGCAATGGGAACTTTGGGGAGCTCCACTCTGCTTTCCCGGGCTCTTAAATTCTAACCTCCACTCCAAACGCACAGCTCTTGGCGCCATCAGATGTCAGATTTAGAAAAGGGGCTCAGTCTGCGTCAGCGCTCCTCTTAACTTGAGCTTACTGGATTCCAGAAAAAGCTTTGAGGAGGTTGCCTGTTCCAATACCAAGGCCTAAAATCAGACCCCCCACCCCACACTTAAAAAAAAAAAAGTCAACTAATCAACATACGTAGAAAAATGGAAAGCAGAAAATGGAAAACAAAAGAGCACAAAGTGTGAAAACAGGATGATCAGAACAGAAGAAAGGTGATTCATGCCTGCATTGGTGGGAAGACGGGGTCGTAATCCGTCTGACAACCCACTGATACAAGGACCTGTGGAGGTGGGGGTGGCGTGATGGGTTTAGGTGGGGGGCTAGGCGATGGATGGGGTTGGTCAGGGGGAGGCGTGAGGTCCCTAAGCGGAGGAGGAGTAGGCTCCTTGAGGGGTGGAGGAGTGGGTTCTCGAGGAAGAGGAGGGGTTGGAGGTGGAGGTGGAGGGGGTAGTGGCGGGGGTGTCTGCTTGTTCGGGGGTGGCTTTTTTGGTGCTGGGGGGGACTGAGGAGAGGGGAGGACTTTTCGCTGTGGGGCCGGTGATTCAGGAGGAATGATGATCTGACAGAGAGAAGGAGAAAAATGGCAAAAAGAAAGGACAGAAAAGACAAGCAACAAGAACCCAGTTAGAACAGAAAATTTGAAAAGGTGGCAAAAATTGACACAAGAACCCAAATCGACTAAAACAGACATTTGAAAGTAAATTCAGGGCAATGTGATGTAAGAGACATCAACAAAACATCTAATGTCCAACTTGACATAAGATAATCCCAATATAATCCTCAAGTGCCTGTCTACCTTGTCCACAGATGGCTGAATCCCTTCCTCCCGAGTTCTCTGTGGGTTCGACATGACAATGACTCCCTCAGTCAGCCAGTCGTCTGGCTGCTGTTTCCGCCTGCGCTCCACTCGCCCAATCCCCAGTTTCCCCTGCAGCTCCTCAATTAGCCGATCTTGCGAGTTGCTTTTATTCACAATGATTGGTCCCATTTTTCGCCTCAGTCCATCCCTGTACATTGGGTGGACGTTGGACGTCTCTTTGGTGCGGCGGATAACCGACTTCAGCTGGAGAGCAAATGATAAGGAGGTGTGGGAAACTGGGACCATGCCATCTAGTAGAAAATCCTACTTTGTGTTAGGATCAGGAAAATTAGCTGAAAATTTTACTTTGTGTTACCATCAGGACAGGTCCAATTCTGGATACGTCATTAAACAGGGTAAAACGGTCAGGCACTAGATTTGTATTATGCCTGCCAAAAGGCGTTGCATTCATATTAAATTCATTTTATTGGCTGAAACAAATCACAGCTTTCTGTTTAGATTTATTTTTTGCCATCAAAGCTGATGCAAGACATGCTAGACAACCAAAATTAAATCAACACAAACTGCTCTCTCAAATGCCAACACATGCCAAAACAAGGACCAACATCACAACATGACATTTATGGAAAGTTTCTTCAATTTATGTGCTCATTGTACACTGCTACAGATTGCAAGCATAGAGAAACATGTCACTGTATGTGGCACAGTCAGTGATTAAAAACAGCATGACCAACACAGCAACAATGAAAGAAGCAAGTGCAGGCGTGTGTTGACAACCTGTCAGCAATGCTTTCAACATCACCCACAAAAATGTTCTCTACAGGGAAACGTCTCCCTCAAGCCATTCTGTGATCGCTATTTGACACCACATGCATCACACCACAAAGATTGAGGAATCTCTCCTCATCTCAACACGTTTGTACCATTTCACAACTCTTTCAATACATATGAAAACTGCTCACCCAAAATAAGCTTACATCAGAGTTGAGAATAGAAAATTCTTGAGTATTCATTTGAAAAGTCATTCTGATATAATAGTCAAAAGTCACTTTTGTCTATGGCTGCTTGGCTTAATATAAAAAAAAAGACCAAATAGAGATTAAAATTCTGAAAGTAGCTTATTTTGGGAAGTTAAGTTGCCTACTTGACCAGAAGCAGACAGTCGCTCGACAGCAGAAGGCTGCTGTATGGGCAGGTCCAGCACTGCGTCTGGCGTCCCGGGGCAGCTGGAGGGGGTGAAACACTCGTCCAACCAGCTAGACTCAGTCATAGGTGTCAGGGTGCCCTCTCTGCTGAACTCTGGGTAAAATCCATCTTCCTCCTCCCAGGTTTTGTCTTCATCAGTAAGTATAACAGAAGCAGGTGGCTGGTTCTCAGTCAATCGGCTGGAGTCAGGATATAATATTTTGTCTAAAGCAGTATCCAGTATTGGCTCCCGGCATGGCCATGTTAAATCCAGAAGATCTCCTTCTTTAGTTTCTGAGGCATTTAGGTTGTTTGAAGGTACAGTAGCAGATAAAACTAGAGAAGCTCTGGGACTAGTGGAGTCTGTAGCAGCAAATGTTTTTCTGATGACTTGAGGAGAACTCTTGGGAAGCAAAGGCTCACTCTTTGTAACTGTTACTTCACTTGAAAGCCATGGAAGTGTTACAGGGGAATAATTTCTTTGCATTATTTCAGGACTTGAAGGTTTGGGGAAGGTTGAGCTGGCGATATTAGGAACAGTTAAGGGACTAGCTGCCCTTGGAACTGGACTGGAAAGTCTTGGAATTGTCACTGGACTAACACTTTTGCTAACCAAGTCAGGGCTAGCACGCTTTGGGATAGTTAAAGGACTAGAGATAGTAGGAAATGGCACAGGACTCGCACTTTTTGGAACTGGACTTGAAAGCCTGAGTACTGATACTGAAGTATCTGTTACTGGCACTGCTTCTGCAGCACTGGATACGGTCACAGGACTATAACTCTTTGTAACTGCCAGTGGACTATGACTTATAGGAAGAGGACTAAAACTTGTAGGAATTGGGCTTTTAGATTTGACATCAGTGGGATGATTTTTATCCCTAAGAATGGGACTGGAAATTTTGGGCACAGTAAGTGGACTCTTGGCAACAACTGGACTGGAGCTCCTGGCAGTTATACCTTTACCAGTAGATACTTTAGTTACTAATGTGTGTATAGGATTGCTGACTTCAGTTTGACTGTGAGGTTTTGAAGTACTGGAGACATTGAAGCTCTCCAAACATGACACCTCAGATGTTATAGTGCCACCATCATTTTTTTGTTGAACATGGGAGTACTGGAAGCTCCTAGATGATGAAGTTGTCACAGTTGAACCACATGAAGATGCAGGGACTGAACAACCATCCTCATCTATGTGGAGCTCTAATGAAAGAGGCGTACAAGAAAGGGAAGTGTAACTTGAAGGGAAAGGAGTGTCCTCTGAGCCAGTGTGGAGAGTTCCAGCTTGAACAACGGCTACCAATGGAGACTCCCCAGAGTCCTGATTCACGGACAGTTGAGAGCCAGACTGAGTCAGGTGCAATGTTGTAATTAAGGCAACGTACATCCACAGACAAGACATACACAGTGATAGAGGAAAGAAAACAACACCAAGAAAACAGAATGAACTGGAAATGAAATGAATGGACAGTGAAGAATCTCACATACAAAGCAAATATAAAAACAATAGATCAAAATAGAAATCAAAATGGATAACATAAATTTTTAGCTTCGTTTAACTCATTTAGTCTTAACAGATGTTCTAAGACATCCAGAAACCATATACCGTATTTTCCGGCGTATAAGTCGCAGTTTTTTTACTGATTTTCATGCCCTGCGACTTATAGGGCGAAGCGACAT
>JARVGV010001459.1:4433940-4445771 GCA_031762435.1 Hypsolebias longignatus | reverse complement strand
TATATATATATTAAACTTTTACATTGTTGTCAGTTACAGTCCAGCAACAATAATGTACAGTAGCTCAGCAGGATGTACCTCAAGCTGCACAGGAATGCCAAGTTAGCTTCTGCCTTTGCTAGTAAAACTTAAAAATAATTAGAAACTAGTAAATATCTGTTGGATTAAAAATATCCTCTCATTATCTCCTTACAAAAAAGCAGCCACACACCAAGACAGGAATTTCTTTTCACCTAGTTTACTTGCAAGGACAGATGTTCACACAGGCTTACACAGATGTTTCGTTGAAGCCCCGGTCGCGAAGATCTGCACCGGACGGTGTGCGAGGATTGTCCTTATAATGTTTGGTCCTCACAGACAGTGATGACCTCGACCTCCCAGCTGTGTCACATCTGCTCCTCTCTGACCTCACAGGCATGGTTCAACATTAATTTAACATCAGCAGTGATAAACATCCATAAACTTTTATCTACATTCCCCTGACAATAACAATGATGTGAAATTAATGGCAAAGTTTATGAAATAGTGTTGAGCTTTAAAAGTTTTCCAGATTGGGGCAAATGATGACACAACTATTAGAACGGTGAGTATTTTTTTCCTTCTTTAGGTCATCAACAGTTTTGTGACCCACTTTTGGTTATGACCCACCAGTTGAGAATCACTGTTGTAATGAATGACTCGCTTAGGTTTACCAAGATATAATTCAGCATGATGAACTGGACCTTCAGTGGTCAGTTGTCTCATTCTGGTCTTCGTATGTAAAGAAAGCTATGCTTTTTAAAAACAATATCATCTGCCTTTAGAATCTAACCTTACACTGTGCATATAGTCATTTGAATATGAAAAATGTGCTTTCTATGCTTCATTTTTAACCTCCTTCTCATTTATTGTGTACATGTGATCAGCCCATCCTGCAGAGGATAAATGTGAAGCCAGGTGTCCCCGCCCCAATCACCTCTGACTCTTCTGCAGGAACAACCAGAGATCTTCACAAAGTCAAGGTCTGGCAAGCGAGAGATAGGTGAAGGTGGTGGGGATTACTTGGTGCCATTCTTTTGGGAGCCAGCCGCCTGTATGACTCCACAGTGTAGCATTACGGTACCTTCCTCACATTTACACAACACTAAAATAACAACAGAGCTTTGTCTCAGTAAATCCCTGCGTCGGCAGTCAAACATATTAATGCACAAAGTGTACACATCTTTTTTTTTGTGCAACTCTGGTTACAAGTATTTTCTGGTTGAACTCTTGGGCACTATGGAGGAACAGAAGTCATCTACTGTTGTATTAAAAAAAACCTGGAATCAATAAAACCTCTGATACGGTAAAAAAAATGAGCACTGTTTTAATTCTGTATCATTTTTCTGATGTTTAGACTGGTCAAAAAAACAGGTTGGTAACGGTCTTCACAAAGATTTATTAAACATATATAAGTCTAACAATAAGAAACAAGTAAAACAACTTTGGGAATAAAAACTGATGAGGAAAATACATTTTATTTGTCTCTGGTGATTGTGGGAATATAAACTGATAAATGCTGGTGAAGATTCTCAGTCATCCAGGACATGATAAAATCAAAAAAGTTCAATACAGAAACAACTGGACTTTATTTTTATTTTTATTACTGCAAATAAAGTCCAGTTGTTTCTGTATTGAACTTTTTTTATTTATTATAAACTGATAAAACAGAAAGGGGGCAAGAGAGCATGCTGTATTAAATCTCCTAATTGTCCATGTTTAGGGCCTTTAAAAGAACATTTTGTCAGGATCCTGATGCGGTCTCATTGTGCAAAAAAAAAAAAAAAAAATAAATAAAAAAGGTATGAAATCAACATGTAGACAGTTTGTATTTTGTTCACGGCTCTCTTTCAAGAGGCAGACTTTCTATTAGGCAAAAACACAAATAAAAAAGGGTTCACTCTTGGTCCTTTTCCTCTCCGTGAGTAATGATATGAACCAGGTTCTTGTAGTCCAGGTTTCCTGCCACATCAGGGGGGAAGGCAGTAAACATCTGCTCCATCTAGCCAGCAGGAAAATAAAAAAGGCAGACAAAACCACCAAATTACTCAGCCTGCACAAAAAGGGTGGGATGATTCACAGTTTTTCTTTTTTTTTTTTAGTTCTTGCACAAAAATGTGTCTGACGTGGAAGCAGCTGGCCGTCATGATGACTTGTTTTTTCAGGCTCACCCACATGCACAAAGCAATCTGTAACAATGATGATAATTAGTGTTAAAAACACCAGTGTACCTCTTCAGCGGAGAATCGGTCGGCCTGTGTTGTCAACATCTGTGTCACACTGGAAAGAGGAAAGAAAATGTTTTCTTTTACTGTGTGTGGGGAAGAATATGCAGCTCTGTTTGCAATGAACTGGAATATAGTGGAGTGTCGTCAGAAGCATCGCTCACTAGTCTTTCTTCAGCACGCCTTTTCCTTCAGGGTCAAACACTTTAAACGCGTTGAGGATGGTCTCTTCTGGATCAGCACCTGCATACAATAAAGAACCATAACTCCTTCTAAAATACTTATCGGTAGTTAAATCATATTCACATTGTTTGTTGCAGTTTTTGTGTCTTTACCTTTCAGTTTCTCTCCAAACATGGTAAGGAAGACTGTGAAGTTGATCGGACCAGGAGCTTCTTTGAGCATTTCGTCGATCTCTTCCTGTTTCACATTCAGACGCCCTGTGGCCCCAAACGCACACGACACAAACAAACGGTACAGATTAAACCTGAAAGATGACGATCTCCAAGATATGTGAGCGTTGACGTCAACGACGTACCCAGAGCAGCGAAAGTGTCCCTCAGATCATTTTTGTCGATGAAACCGTCTCTGTTCTGGTCCATGATGGTGAAGGCCTGTGATACGAACACAGTCTTCTTTAGTGACGTTTTGGATGAAACCGCAGTGCAGCCAAGAACAAGTTGTATTTCTGTCTTTGATATGTATAATTTTTGCACCACGTTTATAGATGGAGACCGTTAAGTATTTATAACCCGTAAGCCCCTCTTCTCAGATTCTGTCTGGCATCCAGGACACACTCTGCAGTTCATTTGTGGCCTAATCACTGATTACAGGGTCTAAATGTTTGGGCACCACCGACCTTCATACCAACATACCACAAGCCTCACTGTTGTCAAGCCAGCAGCATGAAAATAGATGGATGCTAGTCGGGAACAATGAGAAGAAAAAAAAAGACAAGGAGAGGAAGTAGCCGGACACCTCAATGTGTGCCGCCTTACGCAATCAATCCATATATAGAAACCCTCGGATCAGAGTTTTAACATGAACATCACTTCTACTTTTTCAAATGTCACCTGAGCCCATTCTGAACCTGTGGCTGAACCCAAAGCTGGTTCTGAAGCTCTCACCTCTTTGAACTCCTGAATCTGGGCCTGCTCGAACATGGAGAACACGTTGGAGTTGGCTCCCTCTGCTGTTCTCTTCTTGGCTTTCTTGGGGGCCTTTAAGCACAAATGTGAGACTCAGTCTAGATGTCACGCACAGTTTATCTTAGTTTGTGACCAAAACATAGTCATTGTGTTTAGCAACTAGAAGTTTTGAGATATTAACACTCACAAAGCTGCTACCAACTTCAGTATAGACAAAAATAAAGCCTGATTTATGCTTTTTGAAAGAACATACTACTGTATTTTTTTTTGTCATCTGTCCAATTCTAAAACATCCTCTCTAAAGCTGTGAACACACACCTGTCCTTGCTTCAGCAAATATCACACACAAACCAACTTACCATGGCCGAGCAGCTGGGATGGCAGACCAACAATGGAGCCAGTGAACAATGGGGAAGACTGTGGGTGGCCTTTTTGTAGCCCCCCAGCTACAGCTTCACTGGATGATATTTATAAACTATGTCCTCTTTAGGAAGTGACAGGTAAATGATGCTTCATAAAGCACTTGTATTATGAAGAAGAAAATACACACACACCCTTCGTAGTAACAATGGACGAGTGGAATAACGCGGTCAGGAGTACAAAGAGCAGACTGAAGGTTAAAGCTCATTCAGATCTTTGTCTGGACTGTCTGAGCTAAAGACTGCAGCGGTTTTACACGTTTAAAATGGTGCAGCTTTAACAAGCAAAGGCAGAGAATGACATGAGGATTGAGAACACAGTATTTTCCAAGTTGTCTGTTAAGAGGAATAGAAGTTCATTTGAGGAATCTTCTAAGATCAAGCCTACACTTCTGAAGACATAACAGTTAGGTCCTGATGTCACAGGCTCTTGGCTACATTATAATCAACTTCTAGTTTGATGTTCCGATTTGAGAGTTGATCATTTCTAGTTCCCGTCTGATTAAAAAAAAAGGACGAGTGCTTGAGAATCACCAGCTGATTAAGTGTAATTTAGTGACCTGTCAGGACTGAGTTAGAGCCAAACTTACTCGCATTTCTCCTCAGCTTCTTCAAATCGCTGGCGTGGGCTCGTCTTTCCCCTCAGTCACATTATAATGTGACACACACACTGCACGGTGTGCTCTAAATACAAGAAGCGTATAAAGATAAATGCACATATGTTGATGTTCAGGGCAATTACGTTTGGCTTTCTTTACTCCTTTATATTATTTTTCACTGGAGTTAACATAAAAAGGGCAATAATGTTAAGCTTGGCGTTCACTGGAGGAGTGCATATCACCCGTTACCTTCCACACCAGCTTTAGACAATGATTTTATGAGAAATGAGAGTTGTAGCAGCTTAAGTCTAACTTGGGACAAAAAGTGATGTTTAAGCGTTTGATCCATTGAGATGCTACAGAGTACGTGTTGTGAGTGACTCTCAGCTACTACCACATCTAATTTTCCTCCACCCATCTTACATTTTGTTCCAGAGTTGTGTTGTGAGGGCAGCAGCTTCAGCACCAAGGCCCAGACATCTCTGGAGGATGTCAAGGCGTTCCAAGGCCAGCCAAGAGACAGTCTCTCCAGCGTGTCCTGGGTCTTCTCCAGGGTTTCCTCTTGATGGGATGTGCTCGGAGCACCTCCTAGGGAGGCGCCCAGGGGGCATCCTTATCAGATGCCCAAACCACTTAACTCCTCTTGGTGTGAATGAGGAGCAGTGGTTCTACTCAGTCTCTCCCATTAAACTGAACTTCTCATGCCATTCCTAAGGGTCCAGCTGTCCTGTGGAGAAAAATCAAATCCAACCTCTGTATTCAGTCTTATTTCAGTCACTGTCCAAAGTTCATGACCACAGGAGAAGATAGGAACATAGATTAACCAGTAAACAGAGAGCTTCATCTTGCAGCTCAGCTTTCAGCACAATGGATCGGCAGAGTCCCCAACACTGCAGAAGCTACACAGATAGGTCTGTCAATCTCATGCTCCATTCTTCCCCAACTCATGAACAAAACGCCAAGACACTTGAACTCCCCCACTTGATGCAGCACCTCACTCCAATCCAGATCCAACCTGCATTGTTCCTCCTGAATCTGAGGTTGGACCATCGATGGGACTCTCCTCCAGCAGCCCTGAACAGACTAGGAGAGGGATGCCCCTATAATTGGAACACACCCTCCAATCCCTTTTTGAAAAGGGGCCACCACCTTGGTCTGCCAGTCCAGTAGCAGTGTCCCTGATGATGTCCACGCAACGTTGCAAAGGCACGTCAACCAAGACAGCCCAGCAAAATCCAGAGCCTTGAGGAACTCATGGTGGAACTCATCCACCCCTACAGTCATGCTGCCGCAGAGCTCAACTAGACGGAGTGGGTGAAGTGTTGTCCATGTCTCAGCCACCTGATGGTCTGACAGAATCTCCTCAGAGCCGATTGAGGGTCTCTATCCAAGACCTCAACAAAGTCCTCCCACATCCAAGCGCTTGCCTCAGGACCTTAATTTTGGCCCAATGTCTGAAAAATTCAGACAAACGTGTGTTGGCTGTTGCTGATATTGGCTATTTTGAACTGTATTGACTTGGAAAAGATCTTCCATAAGTAACATTTAAGAGTATGTGTTGTGCAACTCCCTCAGCTAAATGTTAGCACAATATTTGGAAATTTGACCAAATTGTAGCCACATTTGTGTTTTCGAAGGTCAGTTAGTTATGGTTGCCATCTTGAAAGATTTCCAAGTTGTAGAGCTATGACTACCAATGTTTTCCTAATTAAAATCCATACTGTGGATCATGAGATATTTTGGTAACGGATAAAAACATTATTTCCCACCCTTCACTGATAATAATGACAGTACATATAGAAACCAGGAGAAACTCATCAGATGTGTACAATTCCCTCGAGGAGTCTGCTGCATAGTGTTTGAGACAAAGCTTATGGATGTCAACAGCAGTAAGCTGTGATCCTAAAGTGCGAGCCTGCTGACACTGAACACATCCTTACAACGTGCCACGTCTCAAAGCTCCATTAACAGGTCATCAGTTGACACTTGTGGCTTCCCACTCAAGAAAAGCGTGAGTGAAAATGAGCTAAATGGGCCATGGGGTGGGAGGCGAGACCACAGGTGTGTGCCATCTATATCAAGAGTCAGGCTCCAACTACTGTTGGATGAGCCTACAGCAGCTGCCGTGGGTGTCGCCTCACAACAATTGTGTACAAGGAGGTCAGAATTAGACGATTCATTGGTGACTAAACACACAGATGGTGCTCTTAACTTTTCTTCTGCCCCTCCCAGATCTGAGCAGCCGCTGCAGCTACTGTGGCTGGAACGGCAGGATATTGTCACACTGTCTGAACGCTGCATTCAAACGCCTAAAATAGGCCTGCCTTTTATAACACAATGAACACAGACAAGTCACCATTTCACTAGCAGTGTTAGTCTGAAAACAGGAGAGAACTGCTGTAAATGTGACCTTATGGAGAGAGAAATAGGAAGAGTTTAGAGTTCTTTGATTAAACTTTATAGTAACAATCAAAACACAAAGGCACAAATTAGAAGTGAAAGACAATGGTTATAATATTTAATATTCTGTGACAAAATCTCTACAGGGAACGCTAATTAAACATTTGTTAGCAGACGTCAAGTTCATATCCAGCATAACAGCATTATAATCAGGATCATGTAAAGCATTAGGAAATGTAAAATATAAAAATAAAATCAAAACAAGATGGATAAACCCTTTTGTACAGAGTCCTATAAGAACCAGCTGAACACGAGTGCAATTTGTTGCATTTCCTTTTGACATTTTAAAACCAGTAAATCAGTTCCATCTGCTTTACTTTAGTACATTCAGGAAGTTAAAAAAAAAAAAAAAAATCTTAACAGCTGCTGATAAAAATTTCCTTTCTAGAGCAAAAATGTCGAGACAAACGGGGCAAGTTCAAATGAGGTATCTCGTCCACTTTCATTTAAAAGAACATGATCGAAAAGCACAAAATTACTGAATGTAAATCAAAAGATGTTTAGAAATTTGTCTTGGTAAATTAACCAAATAAACACATATGGAATTAGAAACATTTTCAAATTAGACTAACTTGTGTCGTTAAAAAACAGAGATTTAGTAATAGTTATTAAATTAACTGATCAAATAGTTGAAATAAAGAGGTGATCATTCATGTGTTTTGTTGTTCCACTGCAATTAAAATAGAACCCAATGAGGCAGAAGCAGAAGACAACACTTTGTTTCATTTCAGATATACATATCCATGCCATTTACAAATCAGGAGGGAAAATAAATCGTCTTCACCTTTAACCTTTTCAGGTCATATACAACAATTAGGGACACTATACAAAAAGAAATGCTCAAATACTATGTTGTAAGCCTCAAACATGATCTTTTCTCCACATACCTTCATATTCAGCACTGAGGTTTTGCCTTTTGACAAATGGACGTGTGCATACACAAGTTTGATCCAGATACAATCACTCACTTGATAAAGACGCTAGGACATATTAAAAGAATACTCATTGGACATTCAAGAGGACACTTTATCACTTTGTTCTTTAACAAAAATAGACACGGCTTTTCCAGCCTTGAAATTCCCTCTCAGTATATATATATATAAAATTATGTCTTGTCTATTTACACTTAGATTGTGATCTGAAGGATTAGAAAGATGCTGCTCCGTTGCTGCTGGGGATTGTGGGTAGTGCACTTTTAGTGTCGAGCTATAAAGAGCGGATGATCCTGCGTGTGGTTCTGTAGAGCGTCTTGGTTAAGAAAGGCTCATGTATTGAACTTTTACTGAACAAATTTTGTTTTCCTTCCCAGTCCTGCCAGCTGCTGACAGAGCTGAAAGTGATTGTACTGGTAATTAGCCAACGCTGATTGTGTTGACATGTCGTTGCAGGGCAGGAAACAGAGGCGACCTGCTACACGTCTGTCCTGACATTATGTAGCTACTGTGGACAGATTTTATTTTTTTACATCATTTCTGATCAACTTCAACCACCCTTTAGTAGAGACTAAATATTTAGGTCTCTCTTGTAAATGAGTCCCCGAGGCTCAGCGGGACTAACCTGTATAAATAAAGGTTGAATTAATTTAGACATGACTGAAAATAAGGTTTTATGGCTGTGCTTATATTTTCTAGCCTCCACTGTTTGAAGATAACAAAACTCATCTCAGATTTGTATCTAATTGCTAATCCACATTTGGAGCAGAGTACGTGCTAAAATCAACACAAAATCTCTGCTCAGGTGCTCAATATGGCATTTTATTGACCTTCATAGAAAAAAAATGCTAATCTGAACGATTTCCTTAATTTCTGAAAGCTACTGTTGTTTTCTTGTGTATGCCTTTAATTTTAGAACAGATGTGGCAGTGTTTCATTATGAGTTGGTAACTCTCACTGATTCTCTGCTCCTGCTTTTCTCTTTGCAAAGTAGAAAGTCTCTACAGTATTTTTGATGGATGGATGTGTAGCTGTGCAGCCTCTAAACAGATGATTGGTCCCACACCTGCAAGACAAAATCAGTAACGCACATTCAGCTCAGCTCTTATAAGAATATTCTCTCCCACTTGAGTTCTCTTCTGGACTGACAGCCACTCCCCAATAAGAAAAAAATAATATATTTGTGCATTTTGTTAGCCAAATAAAGTGTCATTAATTAATGTAATGTTACATAGGCAGAGACGAGTAACAAACCTTGTTAACGGGGTTTATGGGTGTGCGACCAGAGCCAGTATGAAGCCTTTGTCTCTCTTCGAATCGTCCAGGAGATCTCTCCCTTCGAACATCCATCATCCGGCCGGGTGAGCGGTCCATGCGATGGTCTGCCATGGCCCTGCCCGGGGACCGCTCTAATCGGGGGTCAGCCATGGTCCTGCCGGGAGAACCACTGATCCGGCTTTCCAGCATTCTGCCGGGAGACTTCTCTCTCTCCAGTGGACGGTTGGGGGACTTGTCTCTTCGAAACTCTGTGCGAGCCTCTCTGTAGCGGTGTGGTGTGCCAGGGTCTCCGTGGACTAGAGGGTTGGCAGCAAGTCTTTTAGAGATGTGCTCGTTGTAGGAGGGTGGCCCACGCTTGTTGGGACTGTATGGAAGAATCAGGTGTAAAGACATGCACGCAGCATTGGTTAAAGGAGAGTTTGAGTCTCAGGTCAAGGACTTTGCTGGGCACTGTGGAAATCAGGTTGATGGGAGGATGATGAGTGGGTGATGGACTCACAATCAGGCCAAATTAATTTATCATGTGCGTAGTTATCTAAGAACAGAAGTGACCAAACCCATCAGCTGTAATTAGTTTATTAAGTTAGCTAAATGAGGTTTGAGTCAGTGGTTGACACACATAACTAAAGAGCAAATAAAGCCATGATGCATTTTTAAATTGAGACCAGTACCAACACATTAAATTGTGTCTTTATTCAGCAGTTTTCCTTTTTTTTTTTTTTTTTTTTTTTAATTCACAGAAAATAAATAAATAAATAAATTAGTTCAATGTTTTCCTTTGGCTGCTTCCATAACAAGGGTCACCACAGATTTGGGAATTATTTAAAGCTGGATGCCCTGTCTGACACAACCTGGGAACTTGAAGCCTGAAGATCAAAAATAGTATTAAAAGTAAAATAAACAAATATTAAGATTTTCCACAGATAAAAAATGAACCCTTCCTCCTGCAAAAAAAACAAAACAAATTGAAGGTGTTACTTTCCCATTCAGCAACAAGTTTAAACATTACATTGATGTAACCATCACCACCTGTGAACACCAACCTGTATCCTCAGTGCCAGTTAAGTCCAGAGACCCATCAACACCAGTGTGCAAAAAATAATAATACAAAAGAGGACATTATGAAAAAATTCTCACTGCAGTTTCTGCACTAGAAGAGTGAAGCTATTCTAAAACTGTAAAAAAAAAAAAAAAAAAAAAAAAAAAAAAAAAAAAAAAAAAAGACCAAGCTGCTCAAATAATCCAACAAATAGGAACAAATGTACAGTAAATGTAACATTTATTTTGGATTATTTTACTTCATCTCAAGATTTATTTCCTCTCTGCAGAATTTCTTTGCTTGAAACAAATTCAATTTTCACTTCTTCCTCTGGGTGTTTTTCTAATATTTATACAGTATACAGTATTTTATTTATTTATCTTTTTTCTGTAGAAAAGCATTTTCATTTGTAGAAAAATAAAACTAATAAAATATATAAGTGGGGATTTAGATGAGGAAGTCACAATAATAGGCTGCATTTCAAATCTGGCTCAAATGTTGATGCTCCACGCCTTCAATACATTTCAGTTTAAGGCATTAAAAAAAGATTCAAAATGAAAAGTCTATAAAGAGATTTAGAAATAACAGAACTCTGAGTTGTCTTTATGTGCTCTCACCTGCGTCCGGAGCCGTTGCGCTGCAGATCTCCTCCACCTTCCTGACTCTGCACCAAGTTGCCTTTGCAGCAAATGACCCGCAGTTTGTTCTGGTAAGACGAGGCCAAGTAGATGGCTCCAGATGAGATGGCTGGGCCCAGGTAGCGTGGGTTTGGGATGTCCAAGTGTGCATAAGAGTGTGGCCTAGACAGAGGTTGGAAGTTTTAAAATAATTCATTCAAAGTGAAACGAAGTAGGATTCCAAATACAACACAGTTCTTAAAATGGATTAAATTAGTCCGGGCATTTTAGATGCTTGATTTATGACTAGACAGATAAAACCAGAGATAAGTCTTACCCAAGAGCAGCATGCCCCTGAATCTCTATAACATCCAGAGAGTTGAAGTAAGTTACAAACAGGTAGGGCTCTCTGTAGGCTGAAAAACCAAAATACCACTCAGTGTTATTTATGTCTGTTTTTAGATAACAGTAAAAGGTACAAGCTGATTTAAACTGACCGAATGAAAGAGGCAGACGGCTCCATTTGATATCGTCTGTTCTACTCCTGCGGCCGTACGTATCCACAAACACACCAAACTCTGCACAACAGAATTCCAGTTAATGACCAAAATTAAAAAACAAAAAAACAAAACTGAACATGAAAGATGCAACAACGCCACAGAAACTGAAAACAAAGGATCAGGAAAACCTTTTTCTTGTTTGATTTGCTTTGATGTGGTTCCCCCCTCGGCTACTAAAGGTTTTTCCTACTCTAGGTCCTTACATTCTTGCCATTGTAAATAGCAGTTTATCCACTGGCGTGGTGCCAAAAACATTAAACATGCTGCTGTTCAACTTCTGAAAAAAACAAACCTTGACCCCTCAGTTGTATCCAACTTCCAGCCTGTCTCCAGACTTTCATTTGTTTCTAAACTTCTGGAGAAAATAGTTGAGTCCCAGTTGAAGAGCTTCCTGGAGGATCACGCTATCCTTGAGTTATTCCAATCTGGCTTCAAACCTCTCCACAGCACTGAAACTGTCCTACTGAAGGTTTTTAATGACATCTTCTTATCCACAGACACTGGTGATTCTGTGCTGCTTGTCCTATTGGACCTTA
>JARVGV010001459.1:4259669-4278110 GCA_031762435.1 Hypsolebias longignatus | reverse complement strand
ATGCTGCTGCTACTGCTGCAGAACCATCTTTAAGAATAATTAATAAAGTTGATGAAGTGAGTTGAGCCTACGTCTACCTTCTTCCTGGATCTTTCAAGTCAGATCAGCACTGGTTGGAGAAAAGACTTGACAACCACAACCCTGCATTTTCCTGCTGTCCACTGCATTAAAGGCCTCCCTCTGCAGCTGCCTTCCCACCAGCTGTGGTGACATAATCACATCAAGTTCTGACCTCTGACAAGGGGCTCTCAGCCCACCTGCCTGTGACGACGTGTTCCCGCAGCTGTATCCCGACTCCCACCTGCAGTTGCAAATCAATAAAATTGTATTCTTTGTTTTTAGACTCTTGTTGCTTGGATGTTTCTGAATCCAAAACCCTGATTTCGGACACCTAGTTCTGTAAAATCAGAAAACACAGCCATGTTCTTTGGGTTCCCAGAGTCTAAAATCATTTGATTCTCCAACCTTTGAATCCATCTATAGATTCAAACCTTGTTTTATTGGTTGCAACAAAGAACTGAGGACATGGATACTTTTCCGCTTTTGATTTTGGTGTACCTATTTATAGCAAGTCATCACAGGTAGTCATATATTGGTCCATAAAAAAATGTTTTAATGCTTTATAAGTGCATTGTTCATTGTTGTAGTCTAGAATATCCTACTTTCAGTATGGATTTTCTTTAGTTCCTTTGACACATCACCTCTTCTGCCAGTTTTGATACAGTTTTTGCACTCCAGTGTCCATCTATTATCCTTACACACTTCTTCCTTTTTGGGTCGTGGGTGGTCACTGGTGCCCACATACAGCACTGTGCGAGAGGCAGGGTACACCCCAGACAAGTCTCCAAACAACCATTCACTCTCTCACTCACACCTAGGGACAATTTAGTTACAAATCAGCCTAACATGCATGGTTTTGGTCTGTGGGAGGAAACTGGAGTCACATGTGAAATGATCAAAGTGAAATTAGGGTTCAAGATGATCCACCACTGATACGTCTCTGAACCAGTAACAAGGGTATTTCAATAAGCAAGTCCAGGAGTAATAATAGTGAAGTAGCATGCTCTGCCCAATCATTCTGTTGTCACTAATTTGTCATTTGCCTGCCAGCCAAATGATATTCTCTCTGAAAAACTAGACACAAAGTAACAAAACAATCATGCTGTGACTAGTAGGAGCTTATATGTTCTTGTGCTCAGATTTACATATGAGTGATGAGCTCACTCCTCCCTCTGAAAACAGGTGTCATCCTGTTGCATTTTGACTGATAGTTTCAACTTGTGACAAGAGCTTATCTCCTTTAATCTGTTAACTTTTTAAGAAATAGTTCAATCTCAAAAGCTGTAATAGTAAACACAAGGATAACCACAAAACTTATCACCTTTCAAAAACTGATGACTGATTTTACCAAAGTACATCAACATAGAACTAAAATGACAAATTAAAACGTGAAAAATATAGCTGGCAGATACTTTAACCTTGATTAATTGTATTATGGTTTTGTTGCACTACCAACTGAAAAAACCTTTTAAATGTTCTTTAATCACTGCTGCAACACGCTTTGAATATAAATCGTTAATGATAATATATAATTTCATAGCATATCAAACTTCACATGCTTTTAATCTGAAAACAGGCTGTTGATTTTATGTAAACTGGTTCCAGTGTTTTCTGTAAAGGTGTCGAGTTAGAAAATCTGATGCTTTATCAATAAAAGGATGCAGGACAAAGTTCTTGGTTGTGAAATGCATAATGAGTTATGGACATACTTTGGTGCATCTGTTGCGTGCGGTGACAAACTCCTGGCATTAGAGAGGACATGACACATGCATACACAAACTATCACATAAGGTGCTTTCAAATTACTCAGCTCACATTTCCTCTGCCATTCTCACTTGACCATTTGCCACATGGGACCGGAAACGTGTCAGACATAACACTCTGGCCTTTTAGAGTGTAGCATAGACTGTGAAGACAAACAGATGTGGACGGCTTGCAGCCATCCTAAATAAATACGGGGAGATAAGCAACACAGTCGTTGTGGAAATGACTCTTGGCTGAAATCAATAACTACTGGCACAGCAGGAAGCCTCTCTGTTACACGAGACAAGAGTTTGAACAAACATAATTGCCTGAAGCTAGTTGGAATTAGGTTGAAGCTTATTAAGATAGCAAACTGAGATTTAGGCTCAAATTACATGTGGCACGTGATAGATGGGGCAGCTGTTACTTCACGCGTTAGGTCAAATACTGTATAAGCTAGGCTTATATTATTTTAGATGTGCAGCAGATATGTGTGATCACATCCTTCAGCCGAACATGCCGTAGGCCCTGATTGTCTGAGATACATTTAGACTCAGATTGTATCACTTCAAATAACAAAACTTCTGTATAAAGTTTTATATTAAACATACTGTTAAAAGTAATTATTTATATGCCCCTTTTATAATCCTTAGTGGTTTTAAAAAAATCCGATACAAATGTTTTTTTTTCCTCATCAGTAAGTTTAGACATGTTAACTGCAAGGATATAGAAAATGGATTTACTCATGCACCTGCATGAATAGAAACACTATGCCTTCATGTGCCATTACAGATGAAAAAGTGAAGTTTTTGTTCATAGTATTCTTGGATAAATTGTATATCATTTTGGAAGCTGCTGTTTGTGATGCAGTAACATATAACATGATACTCACCCTATAAGGTATTTAACATTTTTTTTGTAACTGGTTTGTTTAATTCACTGTACTAACAAAAACATTCTCTTTCTATCATTTACATGAACAAAGACAACAATAAACCAATAAAATATTACACACAAAAGAAAAAAAAATCATTTGAAATGTATAAATAAATAGAAATATTATGTAATAATATATTTGTTATAGATTATTTCTAAAAAAAAATCTGATTTCTCGTACGAAACATAAAAAGCACATTTACATATTCAAGCCAAGATATTGGTGCTTGAACGCTAACGGCAAATTTGCAAATTGCATGAACTCCCTTTAGAGCTCCACCAACTCTAAAATAACAAATTTAAGGGCTAAAAATCTCTAAACAAGCAGCGCATATGGAGAGATTAAATCAGCCATTTGAGAAAAAAAACTACCGGTAAACAAACTGAGAAGAATTGAGAAGAAAAACTTACTGTTCCATCTATTGTCACAGCAGCAAAGACAGTGGAAGAGTATGGAGACCAGGCAACATCTCCAACAGCGGCTTTCAGATCAAACGTGAACACTGGAGTGCTGCACAGAAATAAAAATGAAGTACATCACTTCTTCATATAAATGTCTGAATTCCACCCATCTATGATGCTGTATAAATCATCATTTAAATAAGTTATAATCGGCTGCACAATAATTTACTCCAAAGAAAGCTGTACATTAAGATTTAAGACATCTACTTTCTATATTTTAGCTAAAAACTCAAAGTTTTGTATCTTTAGAATATAACAGATACCAGCTGAAAACTGCAACTCCCGTGATGGCTAAATGATTACGACCATTATTCAGTCAAGCTGCATGTGCTGACAACATGTGGGAGGATCTGTGGATTAATCAAATGAGCCAGGAAAGTTATGCTAGACCCAAGATGAGTATAAGAATGTAATAAAGACTAATATACTGGAAGGATTATTACACTTTAAGTGCCTGACTGAGTGAACTGGAATATTTGCACACAAAGCATAATTAGTGTTGCTAAGGTTACTGACACAGCATTAAACTGCAGTTGCTCTTTGAGCATGAACCTTTACTTCATAAAAGTAAGTTTTGAAAGTGTCATGTTTTTGGGCAACAGATATGCTGTTAAAATACTAATTTACATTACTCATACAGTTCTATGACATCATGTTATTTGTTTCCAGTCAACTTTAGGTTAAAGTCGGATTGGAACATTTGTAGTTCAGGTTATTCCCCAGAGCTTGTGAATCCTTAGCTGAGTAACAAGTACATGATCCTTCAACAGCTTTGTTGAACAGGAAGCCCAGTTCAACCAGGACTGACACAGATGGAAACCTAGTCATTGCGATGGCAGCCAAGTGACACAGCGCCGCATAAACAGAAATGTTTGATGTTTATACGTTCTAATAAATGTCAATATAAATATGGCTTTTTAGGTCGAATAAAAGTATAAATTGAAAGTATTCCAAATGTACAAACTACAAAGGTTATATTCATTGATTACGGTACATTATAACTAACTCTGCCAATGTGAAAAGCTCCTCATTTTGCCACCATGACAGGCTTGACTCATCTAGGCATGAACTCCGCTAAAGGCCTACTGCTTGTCTCACATCAAGTTTTCAGCAGAAGATCCTAATTTGGAGACCAAGTCAGCACCTTAAACTTGTTATTTCCCACCAGGTCATTTGTGAAGTATTTGCTCAGTGTGACAAGGTCTATTATTATCCTGCTGAAAGAGTCCACTGCATTCAGGCAAAAACACTAAATAGTGTATGTAAGTGATCAACAACAATTGTTATCAGATATTAATAATTAAAAAAAAAAACATCATCCATGGTCATAATGTTATGGCTGACTGGAGTACAGTATATTATATTTTATAATACGCTTAATAACTTTGAGGCAATAAATAGAGCCTAACGTGAAAACTACCAACAGCAGACATAATTACTCTATTGTTCATTCAACCTGTTTGTGTGACTCTTACTTGATGGTATGGTCCCAGATCTTTACAGTCCAGTCAAAACTGCATGAGATAAAGACCTTTGGATGGAAGTGGTTCCACTTTACAGAAACTACTGCCATGGTGTGGGCGTCATACGTCTCCAGGAACTGGCTTGAATAGGTTTTGGAGCACTACAAAATAAAAAAAATAAATAAAAAAAAAAAGCCAAGTCTTGATTTAGACCAAGTTGAAATAAACAAAAGTCAACATTTTCAATAATTGGTTAATTTACAAAGCTTAACTAGAGCCTGTTTATTGCACGTGGATAAAACAAGATTATTATACCAACCACATAGAAGAATAAAAATAGCTATATTCAAAAGGACCCATACATTCATCACATTGTCAATAAAAAGGGAAATAAAACCCAGAACAAATACTAAATAACAGATAAAACACTAGCTCTATTAGTACTGTAATTTGTATTTTTTTGGAGTAATCATAGTTTGTGGAAAGGAGGATATTCAGCTGGTTGAACTTTGTGAGCAACCAGATTTCACAGCGCCCTGACTTTTTAAAAGAAAAAAAAAAAAAGTGCCAAATCAAAGAAATATTTATGAATATTGCTTTTTTCTACAACTAAGGTCTAAATAACAAGGCTTTTTATGTAACATCCATTGGGTGTAATTTATGCAGTGTACATTAGACAGAGGCATATTACAGCTCATCTAAAACTCTCTCCCCAAAACTACACATAATGGGTCCTCGATACATAATTAAAACAAAATTTACCTTTACCTAAACAATAAAAATATACAATATATGTGTTTGTCTTCAAAATGGATAATTGAGTATGTACTGAAAAGTATGAAAAAATATGCATGCGATTTTACACGATGTTGTAAAGAAGGTTGCTTTAGATATACTGGTAAATGAAAACCTTAACTACAGTCCTTTTAAAGCACAAAGCTCTAAAAACTTTCCACTCATTCCACAATGCAGCTCAGAGGTATCTTTATTATAACATGGCAAAGGTGCCTTCACAAACAACATTACGCAACCGTTTTTCACTAATGGAACTTGGTTTGATCATATGTGAATGTGTTTTTTAATTGCTTGAACAAATATAGAATAATATACAAAATATTATGCCGTGAGATAAAATTGAAAACATTTCTTGTAAATTATTAATTCAAGTTTTGAGAAGTCATGTGATAAGACTTCTTGTTTTAATAAACCTACAAGAGCAATATTAATCCATTTGTTGATTGCTACTGGTAAACTAATTATGACAGCAAAAAAACACAGCTGCAAAGTTCGACAGCAGCAATAAATTAACTAGACAATCCTGGGGGACACACACTGTTAACGTGGTGGTGACAGCTGATGCATTTCCAAACAGTGGCAGACTGATGGCTGACCTGCAGCAGGTTAAGAGGGTTAATTTGTCCTTTCTGAGGTGTCTGTAACACTGAACCTGGAGGTGGCAGATGAAACATTTTACACTTACCGGTATATTTGTCTGTCAGCAACTTGGCAAGAAAAAGCTAATACATAAGTGTAAAGCAAAGGTGTGTGTTATTTCTCTACTGGCAGAACATTGTGACAAACATTTCTGGTTAAGGGTCAAAAATGTATTAAGTAAAAAAATAAATTAGTGCTTACTAAATAAGACTAAGACAACAACAACAAAATAAAATAAAAAATAAAACACTTTAAGGGATTTTTCTACAATACATACAACATTTCAACAGCTGGCTTAGAGAGCGTGAAAATGCTAGTGCTCTTGTCCAAACAAGTGAACACAACCTGATCTGCCTTTAGAAATTTTTTAACAATTTATTAGTTTTTCCCTCCTATAGATAAACCTATTAGCAGTATAGTATAACCACATAACACAATATGGGACTTTTGTAGATTTTTCCTTTCCTAAATGATCTTGTTACACACAAAGTTATGTGTGACTTCCTTTCTCCCCGGAGATATTCCTGCTTCCTGTCCAAGTGAACCACGTCAACGCCATGTCTGATGTAAGTTTAGAAGTGTCAGCCTGTTAAAACAGTTCAGTGAACTCCTTGTTACATACCTTGTGTATTTTGCCACGTTCTGTACCAACTAAGAACAGATAATCAATCTGTTTATGGAAGTCCATTGATGTACCACCAGCTGTAAACAATAGGCAGCAAGACACACCATTATAAACACAAGTTTAAGGCAATGAACAAGAAAAAAAAAAAAAAAAAAACAATTGTGAAATTACAGAATTTTTTGCTGTTGTGACATTTTGTGAGATCTAACTCTGATTGTTTTCCTTTGTACCCATCTAAACATTTTGTGGCAAGATTTTAGAATGCAGGTCTGATACCAAGGGGACCCTCAGCATTATTTATACACTGATCAGTTCATACCATGAATCCAGTTTGGACTACCCTTAAACTGAAATGGGAAGCGGACTTGGAGGAATCCATATTAGACTCAATCTGGAGAAGGATCATTTACCGGTATGTATCTTCAATCTGCCCGAGACATGCTGTAATCCAATTCAAGGTGGTGCACTGGCTGCACTGGTCCAAAGACAAGCTGTTCAAGATCAAAGCCAACCTGGACCCCACATGCGATCGTTGTAAACAAACTCCAGCGACACCCTTGCATACTTTCTGGACCTGTCTCAAACTGCAGACTTTTTGGCAACCTATTTTGATACCTTCTCTGGGATATGTGGTAAAACTGTTTACCCATTACCACCACTCATCTCACTGTTCAGGGCGGTCCCTGTGGATATGTCCTTCAGCGAGTACAAGAAGGATTTGATTGCCTTTGGCTCTCTTCTGGGTAGGAGGCTCTTTTTTGTGCAGTTGGAAGGACCCACAAACCCCAGCCCATATACCGTACCATACATTGGATAAGAGAGGTCATGTACAATATCCATCTGGAAGAAAAATCAGATCCACCCTGAAGGGGTCTGCAGGAAGATTCTGAGACACCTGAAAACCTTTTCTGTTATTTGGTGAGAACATATTAGTGCCTGCAGACTATTTATGCATGTGTGACTGATCCGGTGTGGGAGGGGTGGAATGGGAGGAGATTTTGTTCTGTGTTCTTGCTTTGTGTGTTTGTGAAATAAATAAATAAATAAATTAAAAAAAAAAATAAAAACTTTATAAAAAAGACTTAAAAAAAAAATACAGAATTTTAAGTTAGTGAAACTTACTAATGCTGGACTGAGATCCACCCTCTAATCCATCAGAGACAGCATCATTCACAGACAGTCTGACAATGTCTGTATAGAAAAGCTCATTCTGCAATCATGCAAACACATTAATACAGTCAGGGATATAAGCAAAAGAAAAGAAAAAATGCATAAATGGGAACAAACAAACCTATATGCATACAGAGCACACATGGTGACATCTAATCAGCCCAGTGAAGGTGTGAAGGTTCAGGCATAATAAATATGAAAATATACAAGTTTTGGCTCACCTTGACTAGAGTCCAACACACAACTCTGGAATCAGATGATACAGAATAGAAGTTGTGGTTAGTCTCCATATCATCATTCTGCCAGCGCACCTGTCAAAAATAAAGAAACAAATAAGTCAGCACATAATTTTGATTGAATTCCAAACCAAAAATCATACTTGAGGAAAATTCATTTATTTTGTTATAGGAATAGTATAATTGCAGGCTTAAGATAGATGCACAGTTCATTGTTTTTTCTAACTGGGTTGTTCTGAAATTCTAAAAAAAAAAAAAATTAAATTAAATAAATAAAAAAACCACGTGAACACATAAATGGGCAGAAATAAAGCTACGATCAACTTGCTGACATTTAACTGAACACACACATCCTGAACTCCTAGCACCCTGTCTGCTGTGCTCCTCGCTGTCACCTGCCAGACAGGATCTGTGTGCTTGCCAGTCTTTGCAGTGCTTTTGTAAACAGGCTCCTGTCCCTTCTCTTTCAAACTGTAAACAGCCACACAGCCGTCATAGAAGCCTACGGCCACCAGATAGGAGCGTTGTGGATGGATGTCGAGACACTGAACTCCAGAAGCTGTAGGGTAGATGTACTCAGGGAAAGCAGAGTTCTTCAGTGAGTAGAAGAGAAGCATGCCTTGGCTCTGTCTACTGAAATCATCTAGCCAGGGCAGAAACACATGATAAGGAGTATGAGAATGCAAAAATATTCCAATGTTTGATAAAAAAAAAAAATGGATTAAATATTGTCCGTTCATGGCACATACATGAGCCCATTCCCACAGCAAACAGGTCCTGATATTTATTATTCCTGTCAAGAACAAATAAATAAACACTCATCTTTTTGTGAGCATAAAGTAAATAATTTTGTGACACTGACACCAACATTCACTACTAGATAAAGCAACATACCAACAGAGGGCAGTAACAGTCGATCTTCTGGCCTTGTCATACTGAAACCTCCACAAAGGCAGCAGTGTGCCCTCCTGGACCCTGAACTCATCAGCGGCATCCTCAAAGTATTTAAAATCTGAAGTGGCATGAGAGGAGAGCAGTTAGGAGAGAAGAAAAAATAAACGGTTTACCTGTTTTCAAAAATGACTTTATAACATCTTATAACAGTTTAATTTGAAAATACCTTGTGCTATGTCATCCATTGTATTTTGATTTATCATTCGTTCAAAGATCTTGGTCACTCTAGTGAAATCATAAGTCTGAAAGAAATGTAATAAAAAATACGTATGGAGCCTTGTCAAAAACATTCAACAATATTTGGGATCACAGCTGCTTTATGATGACATTCTCATTTGACTAATTTATTTCTGAGAAAATTATAATGAACAATTGTTTCCTGCTCTGTGTTGGATTTGAAAAAGTAATTTTAATCCCGGTCAGTTGCTAAAATGTATCATTTTGAAAAAAATAGAATTTATATATTTGCCACCAAGAAGTGAAAATGTAAGTATTAGAATCACAATATGTTCAAGTAAAGAACCGGTTAATTACAAACTACCTGTGTTTCTGTCAGAACTGTTTTCTTCTTGATTTTGTCATTATCCTTCTTTGATTGTGTTGCTTTCTGCTTCTCTTTATTTTTTTCTTGCTTCTGCAACTCTTGAAAATATGCATCATAAATCTCCCACTGTCAAGAGATTAGAAATATTAAAGTTGACTCATGAAACACCAAACGTCACTTGCAGAAAACGAAACAACAAAACAAAAACAACAGCACTTTATCAATCAAAGAATTCAATACCTGATTACCAGTGGCAGAGAAGTTGTTGCGCGGAGGGGGTTCAGTCTGGCACATTATTTCCTGCAAAAGGTCAAAGAAAATTATTACTTGTTTAAAACATCTGATTATTTGAATTCTTCACTCCACATCAATTAAAACATTGTTTTACTTGCGTCTCAATAGTTAAACTCCACAATTATATCAAAATATTAAACTTTTGTGGAAAACAAGACATGCTGCTCTTTCTTACCCTCTGAGGATTATTTAGAGTCTGGGTGGCCCTGTTACTGAAGTTGAACTGATTTGTGAGTTTTGGTTCTTTCTTGTCAGCTTTGGAGGCAGCACTGTCTGGTCTGTCTTCCTCTCCAGCTTCATCTGCTTCCCCTCTGTCCTCAACGGGTGTAGCCTGTGGTAAATCAACCAAGGAATCCTGTGACTAAAGTACACTTGATATATGTTTATTAACATTCTTTCATATTTAATTTAAATGGGACAAACAGAAAATATAACATAAACGTTGCCAAACAAAATACAAGTTTCATTTAAAATAAACACTTAAGTCATTTACCGGGGTTTCCATGCGAACATCATCAGATTCAACTCCTGTGTCAGTTGTTGCATTTTCTGGATATTACAAAACATTTTTTTAATCAAATTATGCTGTATCAGAAAGCAAAATAAACTCTGGATAAATATGTAATATTTGTTACAATGTAAAGGTGACATCTACTGGTTTGAACCATGTACTACACTGGTAACAACTTCCGTCCATCCATTATCTTTACCCGCTTCTTCCTTTTCGGATCGCGGGGGTCACTGGTGTCCATGTCCTGCCATCACTGTGTGACAGGTGGAGGACAGTCCATCACAGGGACACATAAGGACCAACGAGACAGCCATTCACTCTCTCACTCACACCTAGGGACAATTTAGAGTTACCAATCAGCCTAACATGTAAGTTTTTGTTCTGTGGAAGGAGACTGGAGTACCCAGAAAGGTCCCCCAGACCAGGATTTGAACAGGGTAACCTGCTCACTGAGAGGCAGCAGCTCTACCAACTGTGCCACCGTGTTGTCCCTGTTAACAACATGCAATACGTAATACAAAAACATTGTGGGGAGTGGTGGTGCAGTGGTTAGAGATGGTGGGCCTGTGATCAGAAGATCACCGGTTCAAGCCCCGGTACCAACAACATCAAAAGATGTGGGTGGAAAAAGGTGAAACACCCACACCTGCCTCCACCCTCATTTGCCCCACTCTGGGTCCCTGAGCAAGGCCCTTAACCCCCACCATCTGCTCCCTAACAGGTCTCTCTTGAAAATGAGTTTTTGTGGCTCAGTGAGACTACCTGTATAAATAAAGGGTAAATGAAACAAAAAAAATTAAAACTATTAATAAAAATTATGTTTTTTTTAAGTTTTGTCTGAGTAATTATGTGGCCTAAGAACAGAATAAATATGTATCATGTGTTATTAGCTACAATACCTTTAAGCAGTTCCTGTTTGACTCTCAGTCTTCGAGCCTCATCAGAGTCTTGATGCAAAAGGCTGCCCTCCAATTCAAAGAGAACCGCCATCTGATCCACGGCGACGATTGGCTTATAGGAACGTTCCTGAAATATGAATTGGGAAAGTATCAGTTGTTTAGTTGTGAGTGATTAACTGAATTAAGAACAAAACAAGCATTATTTGAAGGTATGCATAGCTCCTGCTACACTTTGTACCAGCGTTAGCACAAAGGGTAGCAGGAGATAAGAAGTGACCCAGTAAAAGTTGTTCAGGTCAAACTTTAAATTAATGTTATGCACTATCTCATGTGATAATGGGAGATCTCAGGACATATGCTAGTGCTCAGTGTATATACTGATGACTGTCAGCTACTACCAGATCAAACTATAATTCGACATCTGTAAATATGATTGTTATAGACATTTTTGTGTTGATTAAAGGTTGATTGGTTGAGGTGGCCTTCTAGAATTGAGTTAACTCAAACAGGTAATGCGTTAAAGATGTACTGTATATTCAATTAGTATTTTCCGAGACTTTCATTATAATCTGTCCTGTGGTTTATGAGGCATGTTAACACGACAAATTAATGCACACAGACAAGAAAAAATACTATTGCCCTTTTGATTTCAGCGGCAGGCAATAATAGCCTATTTAGAATATGTCAAACCAACAAAAATATAATAAAAACACAGAGCAGTGCCTAAGAACAAGTTTTCTTTTCTTGTATGTAAACATCTGACAGTCAAATAAGTATATCTGCCTTCTTCAAAGAATATTTTTTTAGCACTTCATTTGTGAGATGCTTCTTGTACAGTAGTGGTGCTAATATCATTGAATAGTGTGACTTCTATCTAGTTGTGACTGTCTTACCTTGAAGCTGTAGCGAATAATATTTTGTGGAGCATGTGGGTTATTAGCAGTCAGAATCCTTGTTATTTCCTCATTTAGCTCCTAGCAGATCAGTACAGAGATGTTCATTTTAAAAGTTTAAAATGACTCAGCAACTGAAAACTTTGTTTAAAAATTGAGAATAAATTTACAAAGTAAACAAACAACAAACAAAATCATATACAGTATACTTAAGAAAATCAGTGAGGTAAATGAGACAAAATGGCAAAATAATCTAAACAAATTCCAAATGACTAAACTAATTACAGCACAAAGCATGAACAGTTGATAAAGGACAGATAATGACTGGAGACAGAAAATGACCAGACCACAAAGGTTAAAATGACCATAAGGAGACAGCTGAGGCTAAAATAATCAAAAATCTTAAACTACTAAACAATCATAAAGACGGATGTCCAAAACAGAATAAAAAATGTACACACAAATTGTGAAAGTCGAATCAGTGTTAATACATTCTTCGTGGTTTATGATTGTTGCTGTTTTACTGGCACCTATGTCTTGCACAAAGGTCTATTTTGTTACAGTCCACCAGTTAATATCCCCATCCTTCTCTTACAGCCGCAGTGAGTTCAAGTTGATCTTCTGGCCTATTTGCTTCAGGACACTCATCTAATCCATCAACCACATCCACAGCCTCTTCCTCATCCTATAATATCAAACAGATAACAGGCGAACTATGTCAGTAATAAATAGAAAAGTATTATGGTGTAATTACAGTGATTTCTTATTGACTTACTAACCTTTTTCTTTTTTGGCCCTTTGGTTACCTTTGCACCAGGTACCTTTTAAACAAAGGACATCCAAATAAACAACTAGAGAATTTGCATTTCCTGCGAAAATGCAGTGTGAATGCTGATTGATTATGATTTAGCTGAAAGCTGCTTAAAAAGCTAGAGTTTACAAGTTGAAATTCATCAGTGGCTAAAAATTTCAAACATAAAGCTGCAAGTGCATATAAAAGCATAAATACATGAATAAATAAATCTAAAATGCAGAAAAATGTTGAAATTAGATTAAAACAGATAAAATGTGCAGAAAAGTAATAATTAGCAATAAAAAAAGCAATTTATTGTGCCTAAAGGCACAAGTACAGTATAAAAATGCTATTTAAAAAAATGATATCCATAGTTGGGGCTGTGTAGAGGCAGTGCAAATGGAGAATAAGAGCCAATAAGGAAACATTACCAAATAACAGGAAAATACTATAGCTTAACCAGGAGTAGCAAAAATCTATCAAGAAATAAAGAAGAGTCTAGCTTGAATCCATAAGTAGCAGAATGTTAACAAAATCCATCCACCATCCATCCATCCATCCATACATACATCCATCCATCCACTATCTTCCACTTGTTCTGAAGTCAGGTTCAGGGGCAGCAGTTTGAGCAGGGAGGCCCAGACATCTCTTTCCAAAGCCACTTCTTCCAGCTCTTCTGGGATGACTCCAAGGCATTCCCAGGCCAACCGAGAGATGTAGTCTCTCCAAACGTGTCCTGGGTCTTCCCCGGCATCTCCTCCCAGTTGGATATGAACGAAGCACCTCCCTAGGGAGGCGCCCAGGGAACATCCTTAACAGATACCCCAACCACGTCAGCTGGCTCCTCTCAATGTGGAAGAGCAGCAGTTCTACTCTGAGTCTCTCCTGGATAACTGAACTTCTCACCTGTCTCTAAGGAAGAGTCCATCCACCATGCGGAGGAAACTCATTTCATCCTCTTGTATCCTTGATCTCATTAGTTTGGTCACTACCCAAAGCTTGCAACCATAGGTGAGGGTAGGAATGTAGACCAACCAGTAAACAGAGAACCTTACAGCTCAGCTCCCTCTTCACCACAACAAACCGGTACAGAGCCCGCAATACTGCAGACGCTGCACCAATCTGTCTGTCTGTCTCACGCTCCATTCTTCCCTCACTCTTGAACAAGACCTCAAAATATTTGAACTCCTCCGCTTGAAGCAGAACTTCATCATCGACCTGAAGAAAGCAA
Source organism: Hypsolebias longignatus (assembly GCA_031762435.1). Lineage (NCBI taxonomy): Eukaryota > Metazoa > Chordata > Actinopteri > Cyprinodontiformes > Rivulidae > Hypsolebias > Hypsolebias longignatus. The sequence goes on along the minus strand of JARVGV010001459.1, from coordinate 4,263,862 downwards.
TACACCCTTTTCCGGTTGAGGGCCAAGGCCTCAGATCTGGAGGTGCTGATTTCATCCCAGCCGCTTCACACTAGGCTGCAAACTGCTCCAGCAAGAGCTGAAGATCACAGCATGATGACGCCAACAGGACCACCTCATCTGCAAAGAGCAGAGATGGAATCCTGAGGCCTCCAAACCTCCATAAAAGTTATGAACAGAATGTGTGACAACGAGCAGCCCTGGCGGAGTCCAACTCCCACCCTGAAGGGGTCCGAAACAGGTGTTCCACCATATTCTGTGTAACACCGGCAGTCTGAACCACACTCTCACACCGCTTGTATAGGGACTGATCGAACAACCCATAGCAACGAAAATAAGTACAGTAATTCAATTCAATGTAACCTTTATTTATACAGGTTAGTCTCAAGGACTCATTTACAAGAAGGATCTGTTTTAAACATAGAACACAGATGACAACAGCAGATAATCATAAAAAAGCATATCAAATGAAAAGTAAATGGAAGAAAATTATATAATAAACAAAACACAAAACATCTACGTTACAAGTGATATAAAATACCAAAAAACAAGTAAGACAGTATATGAAAGACAGAAGATCGCGTTGAATATTCAATCTTTAATTCTTCAGAGGTTCAGAAGAATTCTCTGAAGTCAGATATTCTTGAACCTTGTTCTTGTAAAAATCAGAGAACTTCAGATTCAGAGAATCTTTAATCGTTCAAAAAAAGTTTAAAATACTGTATATCAATACTAAAAGTCATCTGAGTGAGCTGAACGTTTTATTGCTGTGTATTGCTACAGAATATTAGCTATTTAGATTAAAAATGCGGGACGAGTTTACAGTAGCCTACCGAAAACGTACAGAAGACACTTGACTTTTTTGTTTTAGTTTTAAATAAAAGAAATAGGAAAACAAAATTGTAACAGCATTCACGCAATTAAGGGGAAAAAAAACAGTAAAATCATAAATTTGGGGTGTTTCAGAGCGTCACCACTTTTGCTAGTAAGCTAGCTCGACAAGGCCTACATATTTTGTAAAAAGACGAACTTTACCTTTCTAGATTGTGCGTTATTGTAAGGCGCTGGCATCACGGATAAAGTCAAGTTTTACAGTTTTAGCAAAAATGTTCAGCTTGTCAAGTCTGTAAAAAAAATCAGTAAAAAAAGAAACTGTTAAATAATAAAGATAAATAATAATATATATTTTTTTAAAAACTATCCAAAAGGCTAGCTCTCGGGCAGTCTTTCTGCTGTGTACCGGTTGCCAAGGCAACCACACATCCAGGAAGGATACTGTCAAGAGATCCCTTCGTGTTAAGTCAGGACCTCTGGACGGATTCACAAAATAAAAAATAAAAAAAGTTTTCTTTTGGATTAAAGACGAAACGTTTCAAATATTAAAAAAAAAAAAAAAAAAAAAAAAAAAAAAATTTAAACCGTCCAGAGGACCTGATTTAACGTTTTTAGATTTTTTTTTTAAAACCTGGATTATGAGCATGCATCAGGATATTCCCATCGTGTTTTTCCTCCTGAATTGTCAACGCAAATAGATGGATAAATATTTTGCCTAAAACCCGGTTAACTCCGTTAAGATGACGCATTGTGTAAATACACACATTGACGTGTTAAAAACAGAAACATTTGAACAAAACGTGTAGTGTTTGCATGTTTTAATTATTATATAGAATACTGTAAATTTCCATACCTGGTACAGTATTTTTAATAGAAATAGATGAAATTTGAGCTCCACGCACTTCCGGGTGATCTCTTCTGTGATTGGACAGAATCGTCGTGAATATTCTACACACCCGGAAGTAGGGCGGTGCTGCTGTTTAGCTGTCGAGTCACCTCTGCCTTGCGGGATGGAGGAGGAAAATGAGCTACTATAATGCAGAATAACGAAGAGTCGCCCGTAGCCGAGCATCTTTAATCGGCACATTTAGACGAAACCCATATTGTCTTTTGCGTCTCTGACACGTTTCAACACCGCTTTTGCCAAAAATGATGGAAGAAATCGACAGGTTCCAAGTGCCTCCTGTCAACGGGGAGACGCAGCCTTTGGTAAGAAGACAAAAACACGTCTTGTTATGCAAACCAGTCTGTAATGAATGCAAAATGGGAACGTTCACGTATGGTCTTTTGCTTAATCGTCGTGGTGATGTGACAAAACAACAACAACAACAACAAAAAAAAAAAACAACACCAAAAAAATAAAACAATCTGTCCGTGAGCAAACGGGTTGTAATATTGCAGCTCTGGGACAAACTGGATCTTCTTGGGATGGAGCGACCAACCACATCAGATGAAAGGATGGCGACTGTCTTATTTCATAGATGTGATTCTTAAAGACCCATAAGTATTATTAATTAATTATTAAATACGTTTCAAAGACGCACTTTCGACAAAATCGTGAGCTTGCTGCATCAATAGCTGACTGTTTTTTTTTTTTTTTTTTTACATTTCGTCATTTTGTGACGTGTGATTTGGGTCGGGATGGGTGTCAGAACAAATGTTAGAATCAGATCTTTGTGCCTGAGCAGATTGCTCACGCCTGGTTAAAACAATCCAGTCCATTTATTGCTCATATCAAGGCTTTTATGAGCATATTTTCTGCTACATTTACATATGACTACATTCGAGTTGCACCTTAATGTGTACATTGATAAATACACTAATAAGTAATCCTGATATGTTGGTAACAAAGCAGTCATAAAGTGTTTGCCTGAGAGGTTGAGACATAAAGGAGTTTTTCAAGCTACGCTTCTTTTACAATTTATGTTTTTGCTATTGTTGGATGTAACTGACCCTGTGTACACAATTCTGTTCCACCTCATGTACCACATGTGGTGCCAGTGACAATAAAGAAACTTGAACTTTGCTTCTTCGGTCCCACTATTGAGGAAAAATGTTGACAAAACACACAGAAAACTTGCTAAAAGTAGTGAAGGTTTATTTTACGGTACCGATGCTCCCCTCTCATGTTTCATCGGATATTTTTTCCTCAGTTGAACTTACTGTCAGATATTTGCATTGTGACATACAGGACAGGTTGAACAACTGGGAGATAAAGTTGGAGGCCAAACTGAGATGGTTTGGACATGTCCAGAGGAGGGACAGGAAGTTAGAAATGCAGCTTGAAAAGGACAAAGTGGAGATACATGGATGTAGTTTAGAGAGGATATGGAGGGAGTTGAAGTGAGGACAGATGGATGATTTTACACCTGAAGAAGAAACTGACTAAATAAAAATATTTGCTGATTGTCTTGACACACATGATTTAACCAGATTTATTTCAAATACCTAATAGAGACCTGCAGGTCTTTTCAGTGTCTTTGTTTACCCTTCAAACAGATCTGTCTGCCACACCTCCACATTGTCTGCCCATACCAGGACCCCAGGTGCAGTGGCACACATGGCTGTGCATTTTCATGCTAATACTGTACCTTCATTCATTGTGGTTTCTAAATTGCTTGAACACTCCTGCATCTGCCAATTTAGCACAAATGAAACTGCTTTCAATAGAACATTTAGTGAGAGTTTAAGGGTCACTCACTGTTATAGTTTTTTTTTTTAATTAAGCATAAAATCACACCCAGTTAGAAAATAATAGTGTTAAAAACCCTGGAAGTGATTTAATGAAGGCTAACCTATAGTTAACCTGCTCTTCTCATAGTTGTTGTCATTGTCGTGCATATAGAAAGCGTTCAGCTGTTTTCATGGTCACCTGATCTCGTGTTCTTCCCTGCCATTGGTCAGCGGGTGGCCATGGTGTATAATCCTACCAATCACTTGGTGTTTATGCTGCATCAGCAACCTCCTGAAGCAGGAACATCATCTCCAGTGACAGACGGATGAAAACTGATACTAAAAGTGGTCAATTCTTTCATATGTAGGAGGAATTAAATGTATTTTTATATATAATTTAGGTTCAAATGGCTCAAAAAATAAGACACAAATCAAGTCAAGTTTCTTTATTGTCATTCACATCACATGTTGTACATGAGGTGGAACAAAACTGTGTACTCAAGGTCCCAGTTATACTCCAAAATAGCAAAAATATAAACTATAAAAAGAAACAGTATACTGTATTCGAAGCTAAGATATTCATTCAACAACAAAAAAGGTTGAATCATGTCATCTGGACTTCGTTTTTTTTTGCTAAAAAGAAACGTTTCGCCCCTGAGGGGCGAAAC
>JARVGV010001459.1:4236040-4248299 GCA_031762435.1 Hypsolebias longignatus | reverse complement strand
TGTCTTGTTGTTGTTTTTTTTTTGTTTTTTTTTTTTTTTTTTTTTTAAACCACTCTGATCTTCAAACACAAGAATAATGATTTTTTTTCAGGATAGACCATGAAATGCAAATTATGAATCATTATAGTTTTACATGCTGTCAAATAAAAAAAATATTGTAAAACATTTACTTCAAGCCAACTGTTACTATATTTTACTATAAACCCTTGAGATATGAGCAACCAGGTTTAATTCTTTAATAAATCCTCTCTCCTCATGAACAAAAGACCGTAAATTTTCTGAGATTTATTAAATTTTTTTAGCTAAAAGTGTTAAACAACACATAAGGACTAATAAGTAGTATGACTGCTTCAAAAAGTTTGAATTAGTTGCTAAATACTGTACATTAGTCCCTTGATACTTCGCAGTTCGACTTCGCGGCCTCACTCTTTCACGGATTTTTAACATAAGATTGTACACAACACATGATTGGCGATGTAGTTGCTGTGACAGACAGCCTCAGAAAGCGAAAGGAGGGGGGGGGGTGGGGAGCAGGGATGAACAGGTCAGATGAACAAATGCAGAATATTGAAGAAAATGCTTAGGTGGAAGAATAAGAGTGAATCCGTTTATAAAAAGAGAGAGAGAGAGTGGCTGAGCGCAACTCATGCAGGTATAAGACAGACAGCCTCAGAAAGAGAAAGGAAGGGTGTCTGTCTTATACCTGAGTGAGCCTCATGAGTTGCATGTATTGTTTATTTAAAATAAAGCACCACCCAAACTGAGCCCCCCTTTTGCAATTACTGAGCGGGCCAGGCCACCAGGAAATATCCCGGTGCTACTGATGGCCTGTCCGCCCCTGGGGGCTGATTGGCTCAGTACCCGTGGCATCAGTCTGTCTGCTGTCTTTTGCTGTGCTCTTTTAGATCATTTAGAGAGGTTTGAACATTGTTAAGAACTTTTCAAGAGTGTGGGAAGGGTTTATAAAGACTTAATATATACATAAATACTAAACTAAATATAACGTCCATGTTTCGCAGATTTTCGCCCATCGTGGGGGTATCTGGAACATAAGCCCCATGAAAAGCGAGGGACTACTGTACTTGCAATTTTAAAAAAGGGAAATGTTTATTTATACTTAACTTGTTAATGATGAATTTTTTTTCTGATACTGGTGAGTAACATTAGATATCTTTTTTACTGCTAAAATAGTCCCATCTGGACCTCTCTGAGGCAGAGACAATGCAATTAAAACACAACATCATCTTTACAAAACGGAACACATAAAAATACATTTAATTTCTCTTCAGATTCATAGGGGTAAGAAGCATCAAAGTTTATTGTGAAAAGATCCTTAATTACCAGTTTACTGCTTTATAGATTCAGATGTCATGAATGATTTGTGCTGTCCTCATCCTTTGGGTCTAACCTGAGATGTTGCCTGTCTTTCAGTGACGATGACTTTGACATGTCCAGATACTCTTCATCAGGATACTCCTCAGCCGAGGTGAGATGTCTGAGGGACCAGGTATCTATACACATATTATATTGTTTCACAGCATCATCTGGCCAAAACCACAAACATCACCATGTGATCACCTTTGTCACATCAGGTCAATTCAGTCTCCATAATGTGGCTGCTTGAAACATTAGTAGTAGTGACCCTTTGTTTAAATCCTCTATATTTTCATCCCTTCATTTCTGTAGGCAGCACGTTTTGTTCTTACCTTTGGCCTCTCATCATCATCACCAACCTAATTTTGTGATGTGAAATTTTATTAGTTTGACCTTTTTTAATTTATTTCTTCATTTTGCAAATGTTTCAGATGTAGCTGAGTAGCTGTTTTCATTGTAAAGCCAGTTTTTAATATTAGGATTTGACACTTCTATTATGGTGATATTTATTTATTTTTCTGTGGCTTTTGCAGCAAATCAATCAGGACCTGAACATCCAGCTCCTGAAGGACGGGTACCGGCTCGATGAGATTCCAGACGACGAAGACCTGGATCTCATCCCCCCTAAAGCAGTCAACTCTACCTGCATGTGCTGCCAGGCTGCTCCTTCCACAGCCTGTCAAATCCAGTAGCCAACGCCCCCTTCCCCACCCCGCTTCCTGCCATCTTTATGTAAGGCCAGTTGCTGACTAGAGTGGCATCAAGGAAGAAAAACTATTAGCTGGAAAAGACACAGCGGAGAAAAGCAAAGGTTTCTAAACTGAGGAAAACGAGAAACTGAATGTGTGCAGAACCTGTGCATGTTCCTCCTATGGCAGGATCTGTGTGTCTTACTTCAGTGTTGGTTCAGCAGGGATTCCAGTTATGGCAGAAATGTTACCTCCAAGAAAAGAAAAAAAAAAAAAAAACGTAACTTTTGCTTCTCTTTTGTTTGATTTTTCTCATGCTCGTGAAGTCGCTGGTTTACAAGGACCACAAAGGACTGTGTGATGCTGTGGAAGAACACAATGGGACAAGATCAAATTGACCACATGACTCTGTGTCATTAGTGTGTCAGCAGACGTCTGAACAGTCTCCTACTGGCGTTTACTTTTGAGTCGTTTACGATGGACTGAAGAAGATCAGAACTTCGGTAGTTGCCATGTTATTTCCCATTCTTTTAGCTCATCTGCTTTGTTTTCCTTTGTGTATGTGTCAAACTTGAACATGATGTGTGTCTAATCACATCCAGGAAAATGGTGACAAACTGTCAAGTTGCTTATAAAACACTATAGCAGCCCTTACTCAACACTAAGGTAGTAATCGCTCCATTACACAGATAATATACTGATACCTGTTTTATATTTAGTTAAAGTAAGCTGGAAAAGATGCATGTTGCCTGTTTACAGTGTCCCAATGACAAACGTGCAGATAATTTATTATTAGGTACGACTGAGCCACAGCCAAATCTTTGGGTTCAAGAGATATCGTGCTTTTGTGACAGCTAAACCAGTCTTTTTTTAATTTTAGGGAAAATCATTCTAATAAGTTATATTTAGGGGTTTGTTTATAATACAGCAGCCTCTGCCACTGAAATGGAAAAGAACAAAATGGAAAAAAGGGATAGAAATATACCGTTTTGGTTGTCCATATGAAGAATGTGGGTAAACTGATGCCAAACAGTTTGAATAACTTTTTTTTAAAATTGCTTTTAAGTAATACTGTCATTTTGTGAGAAAATTCAAAACTTTTTTTTTGTTTTTTCTGTTCACTTAGATTACAGATGTGTGTATTTACCTCCTGAGTTACAGCATGAGGCATTTGTCTAATGTATGAACAAAACGGTACGTGTAGCACCAGACACAAATGGATTTGTCACAGCTCTGTGCCATTCACCTGTTTTCTGTTTGTAACAGGAAGTCATCCTTTTTGTTTAGAATAGGAGATTGTGCACTGTTGTTTGTTTCCCCTATATTTATGTTTAAATCCCTCTTATTATCACAGTGGATGATGCAAACTTATTTTTTGGTAGAGTGTAATAGTTCATAGTTCAATGAGTGTACTAGTTTCAACGAAAACACACTGTCCAGAGAACCTGACTGAACTTTGTTGGATTTTTCTATCTGGATTACTGAGCTTGAAAAGGATAGTTCAATGCTACTTTAAAAAAAAAAGAATAAAAATAACTGACAGGCTGTTTCACTCCAAAAACACATTAACGTAAAGTTTATAATTGTATCAGCTCCTTATTATGACATCTTGATCAATATTCCCTTTAAATATTTTCACCAAGCTCCTAAATTCTTTATCGATCCTGCAGACAAAGGAAGCTGACTTAATTGCTCTTAAGTGAAGTGGATAATCTTCTCGTTAGTCCATGTTCTGATCTTTAAAAGATCTAAAATACTGTTTGCATCCACAATAATAATAATAAATAAAATAAATCTCCTTTTTATTTTTTCTAGTGCAACAACCAAAATACTCTCAGTATAAAAGTTTTCACACAACTATTGCAATGTTAGTAACTCACCAAATGAAGATTAGGTGAAGGATCGAAATCACAACACACAGAATATGTGTAAAATTTCAGAAAATGTTTATGAAATGGGAGAAACTTTTTGAAGTGGAGTTCTGTATAAATGGTACAAACAGTTAATATCTTACTTGTTTTAGATAGCTCTTTGAACATCAGTTTGAAGGATTAGTTTGATCCTGAGCAGATTGATGCGTTAACTATTAGTGGGACCATCACTAAAGTGGATTTCTACCATCTTTACACAGCTCTAATCCAAATGTTTTAAACTGGTTCATGGAAACATTAATTTTCTTTGCATTTGCCATATGACATTACACGACGTGTAAATAGTGGCAGCAGAAGCAGCTGCAGGATTTCCTGTGCAGTCTGAAGGAACTTCCTGCTTGAAAATAAGATTGCTGGAATAACTGTTTGCACAGCCATTACATTAGCATTAAAGACTTATCACATGAACCACTGTGAAATTTTTGATAGTAGAGATGTTTAAAGATGGCAGCAATCCATCCTGGTGTGCTCAAACTAACCTTTAGGTCATCAATCTCGTCAGATTTAAGCCATTTTTCTCCAGTTTAAGGTTCAAAGCGTTACCTACAGCAGGTAAGATAATTGTTCATAATTTTTTATAATATCCCACTTAAAAAAATCAGATCTATTTTTGCTTTTTAATTTTTGGACACATCCTTGTTTAAGAGAACAATTCAAATAAATGACTTCAAATGTTTTATGTCGAAGACGTAGCATGTAGCACCTGCAGAACTGGCTGAACTAAAGTTCACAAACTCGAAAGAAATAAGTTTGTGGAAAATTTGCAACTTGAAGTAGTCAAATGAAGTGCACAAAGTAGACACTTTTAACACGGTTGGTGTTTCACACTCGTGCAGCTGTGAGCAGATGATGAGAGAGAAAATGACTCTAGCTGCTTTTTACTTCCATCAACATCACAGCACTGGATTTGCACACAAGTCGATGTCTCCTACTGAGCTCGTGTCAATTGAGGCGTAGCTTCACTAACCTCTTAAGTTTAACTTCATTTCCTGTAATGGAAGCTATTTATGTGTCTGCAGTTTTTTTTTTTTTTTGGTTGCTTTTTTTATTTAAGTATGAGAAATACAAGCAGACACTTTCCATTTGTCAAAAGGCTTGTCATGATGATTGTGAACTGGTTCCATTTAGATTTTAACAGTGTTACTGTTCTGTGTATAGTGCAACATATCAGAAAAATAAATACTAGATATCTCAAGTTTTAGAGTCCTATCTGTTTTTGTTGTCTAAATTTGATGTTTTGCAGCATTCTAGAAACTAATCACTTTATTTCTGTCTGGTACCTTCAGACTCGATTTATTATTCCTGCAGGATGTAACACACAATGTTTTACTGGTGAATTATGGTTAGATGAGGGGTCTGCAGCCTGTGGCTCTGGGGCCACACATGGCTCTTTGGTCCCTTTGCAGCGGCTCTTTCAGGCTTTGACCAAAACTAAAATTAAACAGAATTTTATTTCAGTTATTGCCAACAATGAAAATGGCTAGTTTGATCAGATTTCCTGTCATTTTGAAATATGAGAAGAATAGTACAAATACAAGGTGTAAAACATGTGGACTACATCATGCTAGTAGTTTGTAAGCCACTTTAAGTCAACTTCCAGTCTCACAGCATTATTTTCCCTCAAAACCACCAGAATGTTTTAGAATATCTTTAAGACAAGTTGCTGAGAAGGAATATGGTGAGTAACTTTGATAATACTAAGAATAAAACACAAAGTTAAAGTAAACAGAATCATTTATTTTTCTTTAAAAATGTAATTGGATATTCAACAATCTGGCCTAATTTTATACTGTCTAATTTATGCTTTAAGCATAAATTAAACTTAAGGCTCACTTACTGTAGGGAGCAGCCTCCCCACAAACTCAGTGTACACAATGTTAAAGGATGTAGACAGGAGAATAAGGAGCTTTAACTATGGGTACATGGACCAAACCAACAAACCACCTACAGTGAAGTTGTTAGAGGACTCAAATGACTTGGGGTTAAATGACATCCAGTCCTGGTGTCTACTACATAACCTACCACTCATCTTTGGAGACTTAGTTTGTCCACATGATCAGCACTGGTATTTCAACCTGGAGAGACTCACACAAAGAGACGGGAATACAATTAGTGTTTTATTGATGAGAGATTCTTTGGCGCTCGGGCCCCGGCGGGGACATGCATGCCGAACCGCTGTGAGCATGCGAGTCCGGCAAAGGGAGATGGATCGCAGAAATTCACCCCCGGGACCCGAACCTGGTGGTGGAGCCAGGGCGAAGGAGAGGAGACCAGAAGACGTCCAGACAACGGGAGGAGACGGGGAGGCGGTGGGATGTGGCGTGGCTGGCAAACAGGGAGAGCCCAGGGCTGAGGGCCCCTTTATCTGGATCGGCTGGCTGATGACTGATGCGCTGCAGCTGGGTGAGTGTGCCATGTTGAATTTTCGGCTAGCCTTCATTTGCTGCAGCTGTTGCTTCAAATAGTGAATATTGTTTTGTGCACCAGTGTTATCAAAAGGTATGGTACTATTTTCTTGAAACACCTGATTGCCGAACACCACAGGTTATTGAAACATTTGTTTCCACAAAAGCAGCTGCTTCCAAAGCATCATTTCATGGTGCATTATCCTACATGTATACTCAAAACAGGGCCAATTCTACATAGCTGGTGCATGCGATACGAAGCTAAACACAGTTTCTTTAAAAAGCAGTTGAAAAGTTTAAAAAATGTTACAAAAACCCTGGCATTAAAGCATCAAAGTCACATTACTTTCAGTTGGCATACATTTGACCCCAAGAGACTGACCATTGGACCAGGTAATATGGTGCCTTTAAATGCACTGGACTGGGGCTGTGAGATAGCAGAGACTCTTCAGTTACCAATCAGCACCAAGGTATTAAATGTTAAATGGGCCAGACACCATGCATGGAAATGTGTATCGTGCAGATTTAGTTGTTTGTAAAGAGGTTTATTGTGAAATGCCAGTTTTCCATAAGCTCTACAATGTTGTTGTGAAAGATGAGAGGTTACTGTTTGTTACATTTGCACTGCAGACAGTGTGTCTGAATGAGCATTTCAGTGCTTTTCATGTATTGTGTACAAGAGACGGACCTCATGTTATTTACCGGTACAAAGAAGAGCTTTTCTGTTCCAGAGCTTTTGATTTACAGGTGTCATACAGTCATGAAGATGCAAATGTTTATATTGGTGTTTCCTGTGAACAATAAAAATGGCTGTTCAAATACAGTACTGATTTCTGGTCTATGTATTGTACTCTTACAAACTGAGCAGTGTATAATAGCTGTAAAACAATTGCATAGTGAGTGAAATAAAGTTAAATTTGGTTCCATTTTAGAATTTAATTTAATGTTTAACTGCACAATATGGAATAAAATTCAATTAAATTAGTAGTAAAATGTTATACTATTAAGAGCACAATTTGACACTACAGGTAGTCCTCGACTTAAAACAGCTTTCCATTCTCACGCGTCGTCGTAAACCGAATTTGACGTAAGTCGGAACATGCGTAAATACATATGATGTACCTGTATTCCTCCGCGCAGCACCGCGCAACTTTCGACGTAAGTCCATGGTGATGGCCTTCCTTTTCCTCGATGCACTGACATCAGAAGTGTCCTTGCGTTTTGGGAGCAATAATGAAGGGCTAATGGCCTACAAGGTATGCTAGCAATGCCGTCCTCCTCCGTACAGTACTGTATCCCTCCGCCACTGCACCGCGTAACTGTATCCTTCCGCCGCCGCGTTACGATGTTTAATGTCGTAAAACCGTTGTAAAACCCTCGTAAAACCCTCGTAAAACAGACGTAAAAACTGACGTAAAAACCGACGTAAAACCGACGTAACCGCGTAACTAGAATAAGGGAGATGTGTTTGTAACCTTGAAATGTCGTAAGACGAGACCGTCGTAACCCGAGGACCTGTTTATGGAATAAAATTTTATTCTGTTTTGTGTAAAATTCCTTTTCAGTCAGACTAAAAGTTATTTCTACTTAGAATAAAATGCAATTCTATTTAGAGTAAATTATATTCCACTTGGAGTGAAAATACGGTAGAGTATTTTTTTTCTTTTAAACAACTTGGAGTAAATTCTCTTGGCATTGATTAAAATTTTTGCACTACGGTAAATAGAGTTGATTTTACTCCATAATTTCAACTCTTCCATGAGAGTAAATTTTAATCTATTTAGACTGGGACCAAATGTTGTATTTTTTGGAGTCAAATTTTTTTTTTTCAAATTGAGTAAATTTTACTCTGGAAATTTTACCGTGAATAAAAAAAATCCTTGAATCATTGAAGTAGGAAACTTAATTCTTCAACAATTAAGAGAACTCACATCGGACTGCGGAGTTCAGTGTTTTAATTGTTTTAATTTTTTATAAAGTGGTTAAAAATTGTATATATTTTCTTTGTTTACATGAATTTAGTATTTTCTTTTGTATTAAAATATAAAATTATAAATAAATGTTAATAATAGTTAGACTTTTTTTTTGTTTTATACCATCAACCCTACTGACTGGAAAAGCCATCTCCAACTAATGGTCCACAGGCCACCAGATGATAGTGCACAGTTGTTGCAGGGTTTCAGCTCCGGACACATCATAATTAGTATGCAAAGTGGCAAAGATGTTTATTTTTGTCACAAAGGCTGCGGACCATAGCGGACCCCTTGGTTTGAAGGATAAATGACAGAGAAATAGTGAGAAGCTGGGGGTGGAGCACTTGTGATTAGCCTGGAGCTGATCCTTTGAGAGCAGATGGTGGCTTACCTAGACGTCCTGGATCCAAGTAGTTGACAGCAGAGTGTGTCCACAGCACGCGGCAAGAATTTACACTGAATTTAAATAAATCTGAGGAGCGAGGACTCAACCACAGGTAAGCAACAAGTTCAAATTGTATGCAACTAAAACTTTGTGTTCTGTTCACCTGCACACTTTAAGTATCTCTACATCTTTAGTGATGGCCTGGTATAAAGTTAACACTGACCTTCCCTCAGGCTGAGCTCAGAGGCAGGTGTGATGCTGCTGAGGAGTGCTGCTGTTGTGTTGCTGCTCTGTGTGCAGCACATGCACGGATCTGCTCTTCCTGCACTCTCCTCCTATGAGTTCACCGCCTACAGGATGCAACAGTACAACTTGGGACAGAAGAAGTGTGGTGAGAGATGTGCTTTAAGTTTGGAAAACAGCAACTGAGATTTAACTTTTCTGTGAAAAAAAAAAAAAAAAAAAATCTTTATACCAGCCTGTAGTTCTTTTAATTTCAACAAAACGTGCACTTGTGTAGGATTTTTCTTTGAGGCAGAAGAAGTAAAAAGCCTGTGGAGAACAAACTGTCAGACAGTTATTCTTTAAAGTTGGGCACCTTTGTCTGCTTTGGCCTGGAAAAATACAAGAATCATAAAACATTTCTTTAATGTTGTCTGGTAGATTGTAACTATTCTAATTCTAACACAATAATATTAAAGAGCAACCTTTAAGCACTCTGCACACACACTGGCAAAGGTTTTAGGGTCTCATGTGCTTGTCTGTTAATTCTAAAGATTTAATTATCCTAAAATTAGGATTAGATTATTAAAACAAATAAACCTTTGAGTTAAAGTCATACATGTTTTTCCCATGCAGCAGTAACAAATGGTCTCTGAGTAAAGAGAATTCTGGATTTTTTGCCTTAAAAAAGTGAAGAAACTGTGATGAGGCTGACAAACAGAATATTTCTGTTTAAATTGTCCTTCTTTTTTGTTGCTAAGGTTGTCGTGGAGCTATCGTGGTGGCGGAGGCTCGCTCAGCAGAAGAACCAATGTTGACCCGCCGCTGTGTCATCATGAAGGTGCAGGACTTCACCACAGAGAAGTACAAAGAGGCCCAGAGACAAAAGGCTGCTGCTGTGCTCATCTTACTGCCCCAAAATATTTCCAACATCCCTTACGACAAGTTACAGGTGATACGTACAAGGGTTACTGCTTCGAAACAAAGTAAACTGTCAAAGTATTAAAGTAAAGCAAAAGTTGCCATGAACCTAAAATAGCACCTGCTTTATCTCCCAGTCCTTCATGGTGGGTGAGAGTGAAGCCTTACAGAAGGAGAGCCTTATTCCCGTGTATGTTGCACCAGAGGACGATCAGTTGCTTTACATGTACGAGGAGGTTAAACAAGCTGCAGCCGCTCAGACCTTATCCATATTTGTCAGAGGTAAGATGTGTAACAGGATAGCATGTAGATTATGGTGCATAATCTATTTGAAATACAGTATATCCAAATTTAATGTAACGGGGTGATTCTGAATAGGTAAGAAATGTGTATAAAGATGGTGTGAGGTGCAACTTGAGCAAAAATACCACAGCTTCATGGTTTCTTCAAGCATAAGCCCGACTTTTAACAGAAATGTTTAAATTGTGCTGCATCATTTGAGAACTGTTACAACTATATTTAAAATTATAAATGCAGCCACAGTTGTGACTGCTTGTTATATAAAACCACATTCTGTCATTCTCTTCATTAAACTACTGCTGGGAGCCTGACAAGGATGTTAGCTACACATGCTAACTCTTGTAGCTTCTTTTTATTTTATTTTATTTTATTTTATTACCTTTATTTACACTAGAGTTGCATTTGGGCCTAAAATATTCAACCCAACCCAGCCCGGCCCAAAACCACATCATTTTCTCCAAGCTCGACCCGAAACCAACCAATTAACTGTAATTAGGGGCCCGAACCCTCCCAAAATAGTTTTATTTATTTATTTTTAATTAAGCTTTTACTGCTAACAAATCTGACATGATTGAAAAAGGTATTTAAAAAAAGGAAGATATAAAATGTCTTGTTTATTAACAAGACTCAGAGGATTTTTATAGTTATTATAATATAATAGTTATTATAGTTAGGAACGGCCAGCAGACGCGCGCGGCTGTTGATCCGATTGTCCATCTGTAACAACCTGCCCCCAAAACTAAGGTAAAAGAAGGATTAATTACATAAAACACTAATAAAGTCATGAGCAGCGCCTGGCACTGACAGAACAAAAAAACTTATATTGGTTGAGGTGTAGTGGGAATAACCAAGTACAGTAAACAGAAAATAATTTACCTGCACAGGCAAAAAGCTCTCATAAATAAACTAATTGTAGATCGGCCACGAAGGATAAAGTTAAGGAAGTTAACACAATTTAATCAAGGGACCTGTTTGGGGGCGGATTCTAGGGGTTGGGGGCCTTGCTTGGGGGCCCGGGGTGGTGCGGGTGAGTGTGGGGGCTTCATCTTTTCCATCCACATTTTGATCTTGTTGATCTGTGGAGTTGAACTGGTGACCTTCCAATCACAGATCAACCTTCTCTCTACCCTCTGCGCCACCACTCCCCCAGTTCTTACAAATCTCTGTTTTAAAAACAGTGTAAAAAGTTTGATGGGTGTCACTCCTCTGGCAGATAAGTCATAAATATGTTTTTTTTTTTTTTTAAACTGCAGAAAACATTTTCAACCAGCCAACGTTGTCTGTTTCTGGAAAAGGCTCAGGGTAATTTTCCTCTTGGTCAAAACACATCTGACTGACATCTGGCAGCAACAAATGGAGGTGGTGCTACTGAACAAAAACAGCTTTTTTATTTAAAAAACCTAAATTAAAAAAAACAGAATGACAGAAAGACTGGTTTATTTTAACCATGGCATATCTTAAAACTGGAAACCTGTAATAGACTGGATAAACTGGAAATATTAAGTACTGACCTTCTTGTGTGTGTGTATTGTTGCTATAGTTCTCCGAAGCATGGTGACAGCTACAGCCTTTCAGATGTTAGTGAGCAACAACGCTCCGGTAAAGGCAGTCACTGACACCACTGTAGTCACGCTGGAGGTACGAGCGCTCCTCAGTGTTTTTATAGAAACCTTCAAAAACATTCTTTAAGTAGACAACCTGCACTTTCCTCTCACACAGTTCTCAGTCTTTGCATCTTGCTGATGTGTGTTTCAGGGAGTGCTGCCCGGAGCAGGAGAGGATGCACCCACCATCGTCATCACCGCTCACTATGACTCATACGGCCTGGCTCCGGTGAGCCAGAGGCTGAAACACTTGTAGTTTAGAAGTTTAGAGCTTTAACTTATCTTTGATCTTTACTCTTAAAAAGGAAACCAAGATGTCCTTATTGCAGTGCTGTAGTACTCAAGACCAGTCTTGAGACCCCTTTTTGATGGTCTCGGTGTTACGACCCGTGAAGGTGTAACATATTCATGGACACCGGACACAAAAAGAAGATTTAAAAAAGTTTTATTTTTTT
>JARVGV010001459.1:4199659-4212496 GCA_031762435.1 Hypsolebias longignatus | reverse complement strand
CCCCCCCCCCCCCCCCCCCAAAAAAAAAAAAAAAAGTAAAAAATACTGTAATTGTTTTTACATTACAGATCTGGGACCCTTGATTTAGACTCCTGCTCTAAAGAAGGAGAGATTCTTCGATGTGATCGCACCACTGACAGAAAACTTAATTTTTTCATCGAGACGGTTCGACCCAAGGACACAGTACAGTGCTACCGAGTGCGTTGGGAGGAACTGGTTTCTGACATTCCTGTTGAGCATGCCATGACCTATAAGTTTGCACATTGGTATGGAGGTGCTCTATCAGCAATTCAGCATTGGCCTATTTCTTTATCTGGCCAACAGGCTCCCAAACCATTTGTTACAAGCGACATCTATTCTAACCGGAATGAGTTTGGTGGAATCTTGGAGAGTTACTGGCTCTCATCCAATGCCACTGCCATTAAGATCAATAATTCTGTGCCTTTTCACCTTGGCTGGAATGACACTGAGAAGACCATGTACTTCCAGGCTCGCTACAATGATAGTCCCTTCAGACCAAACCCAGGGGAGGCACCATGTGCTGAACTTAGCTACAGAGTCTGCATAGGCTCAGATGTGACATCTATACACAAGTACATGGTCCGAAGATACTTTAACAAACCTTACAAAGTGCCTGCCAAAGTCATGTTTGAGCATCCTATTTGGTCAACTTGGGCCTTATACAAACGTAATATCGACCAAGAAAAACTTTTGTCATTTGCTGCCAATATTCGTAAAAACAACTTTAACTGTAGCCACCTGGAACTAGATGACCGCTACACAAAGCGCTATGGAGATTTTGAGTTTGACCCAGTTAAGTTCCCTAATGCTTCGGCCATGTTTCAAAAACTTAAATCTGATGGATTTCTGGTCTCTCTCTGGATTCATCCTTTTGTTAACTATGAGTCAGACAACTTCCATACCTGTGTGGAGAGGGGTTTGTTTGTCCGGGAGCCTACAGGCCAGCTACCAGCTTTAGTGCGTTGGTGGAATGGCATTGGTGGTATTTTGGACTTTACAAATCCAGAAGCCCGTGATTGGTTTGCCTCCCATCTACGTTCACTGCGTTCAAAGTATGGGGTGTCCTCGTTTAAATTTGATGCAGGGGAGACCAACTACTTACCATGGAAGTTTAGCACCAAGAACCCAATTCGTGACCCAAGTTTTTTCACAAGACGTTACACAGAAATGGCTATCCACTACAATGACCGAGCTGAGCTGCGCAGTGGATACCAGTCCCAGAATATATCTTGCTTCTTTAGACCTGTTGATAGAGATTCTGTGTGGGGCTATGAGCTGGGTCTTAAATCCCTTATTCCCACAGTGCTCACCATCAGCATCCTTGGCTATCAGTTCATCCTACCAGACATGATTGGCGGGAACGCTTATCAGAACCACACCGAGGGAGGTCGGATATTACCTGATCGAGAACTTTACATTCGCTGGTTGGAGCTCTCAGCCTTCATGCCTGCCATGCAGTTTTCTATTCCACCATGGGAATACGACAACGAGGTGGTAGAAATTGCTCGGAAATACACAGCCATTCATGAAAGTATTGTGGCACCACGTGTTCTTGAGCTGGCAGGTGAAGTTCTGGACA
This sequence comes from Hypsolebias longignatus, assembly GCA_031762435.1. Taxonomy (NCBI): domain Eukaryota; kingdom Metazoa; phylum Chordata; class Actinopteri; order Cyprinodontiformes; family Rivulidae; genus Hypsolebias; species Hypsolebias longignatus. Next base: position 4,210,896 of record JARVGV010001459.1, on the reverse strand, counting down.
CTGGGGACCCAATCATACGCCCTTTATGGTGGATCGCTACAGGTGACGAGACAGCTTATAAAATTGACTCTCAGTTCCTGATCGGGGATGACCTCATGGTAGCTCCAGTTTTAGAGCCTGGAAAGCAGGAGCGTGACATCTACCTCCCAGCTGGTAACTGGAGAAGCTATAAGGGGGAGAGATTTGAAATCAAAGAGCCCCTTCACCTCACAGACTATTCTGTTGACTTAGATGAAATTGCCTACTTTGTCTGGGAATAGAAAGTGTTTAAGTTTTGGTACACCGGAGACATCATGTAAAAAGATATTATCATTTCACTTTTTAATGAAAAAGGTTTCCAGTGATATTTAAATTTGATATTTGTATGAGGGTTTGATGGTCTTACTGCATATCAGGCTATGCAAAGAGCACCACTACAGCTTTGAATATTGACATTGGAACTCAGCTGCAACGTTTGTCCTGGCAATGAGTGGATACATTGAAATTGTGTTATCTTTTATATGAAAATTGTACATTTTGTTCTGCGACTTCTGGTGCCATTCCTCCAGTTTAGTGGTATTATTTTACTCAGTGGTGGTGCCTACTGTTTAGGTGGAGAACTAGAAAAAGTCCATATAGTTCTGCAATGTTGATGCAGGATTTTATTTTATGTTTGTTTGTTTTATCAACAAAGTGTCTGAAATGAAGATATGACTATATATTTGCAATGCATATTTCCTGCTGCCTTCCATGCCAGACATTTAAACTGAGATTAATTTATAATTAAAACAATGACACTTGTACTTATTTTGGTCAAACCTTGTAAATTATATTATGTGCATTCTCATGATATGAGATCTTGTCAGCTGTATTAGTGCTTCAGACTATGTTATAAATGACTCTCGGCTACTATTGTAACAAACTTTAGCTCATTACGTATTTGCAAATTTGACCAAGTTATAGTCGTTGTGTTGGCTAAGGTCAATTTGCTATGGTTGCCATCTTAGTTTGACCCCATAACTTGGTTGGTTGTAGAGGTACCAGTTTATCCGATGATTACTTTCTGAAAGTTTCATAAAAAACAAAGTTTAAAAATTAATATCGTGCAATGTGCTAATGCCCAGAGTATAAGGTGGGAATGACTCAGCTACTACTACATGAAAGTTTAGCTCAATATTGGTCAAACTAGCTGAGGTAATTATAAAAATAAAAATACAGTAATGTACAGTACATTCAAACATAAAAACAAGCAGGAGCAGAGCTGTTGGTTACTTATCACCTATGATTCAAAAAATGATGATAGTGAAATCTGACACTACCCGCTTCAAGCACACCTTTAAATCAGCTCATCAGCTGGGAAATTTTCAGCCTGCTGCTTCCAGTCTGCTGGTAGCTACCGGTATATGTCTAACAACAGCAAAGTTGTACATGTGCTATATTAATTCTGTAATGCAACACATCGTTTAGCTTAAGATATTATTGTTCAAAGATTTTGTTTCATGATGCGATATTACGGTATTCAAAAAAGTGTTTGTTGTATCACTAAGAAGTTAGGATACAAATATATTAGAGGCCATAAAATGTTATAAATTGCATACCTGAAAACCTTTTCTAAGCAAATGGTTATTCCAGTACAGTAATAAACAATACCTGAGGAGGGTCTGACAGCTAGGCCTGTCACAATAAACAATAAATCAATTAATGGCATGATGAATTAAAATTATTGACCTCATTTTCATTTATTGGCTTTATCGTTTCTTCGTGTCTCTTTCTAGTGAAGACACGGCTCAACTTCGGTGCTATTGACTGACCCCCCCTCCCTTTCTCTTTAAAATCCGTTTTAACTGTCCAAAATCACATTTTTGGATTGTTAAAAGCAGCTAAGCTGAGAAACTAAACTACGAGCTAAGCTAACAGGCCGACCTCGGGAATAAATCTCCGTCTTGTTGAAGCTCCATAATTCACGATTGAAACCTGTGCCTTTGTGTAAAAAAAACTGCTTTTCTCTGCAAAAAGAAGCTGAGAACTTGTACTGATTTTTTAAATTAAAAGCTTTGTGTGAAAAATGCTATGCTGAAGAGTCAGCCCATGTCACGCCAAGGGCCCTCGCTCCCATTTTTCTTAAAGAGACACGCTGCTCAACAATCCATCCTTTGGTTCAAAGCAGTCTTATACTGCCATCAGGTGGTCAAACAGTCTTATACTGCCATCAGGTGGTCAAAAGATCTACTACACTCCAAACAAATCTACATTTCTTCTAAAATTTGACAGTTAGTCATAGTTGAATTTCAAACAATATTATCATTTATCGCAATAATTTCTGAGACAATTAATCACCCAGCAAAATTTGTTATTGTGACAGGCCTAGTAACAGTATAAAGAAAATCAAATACCACCCAACTCTGTCATATTTAATTCCATAGAATGCAACTTTTATTGTATTGAGTTAAATATAATAGTCAAATGTTGCACAGCAGTAATGAGAAGTCACAAGACAACAAAGTGGCAACCATTTATACAGCAGTATTTGTCCGATTTGTAACTTTAGCTAGCATGTTGAAAATAATTGTCATATATGTTTTAAAGTTATGAAATCAGTGTTAAAAACACATTTTTGTTGAATGCTACAAGGATACAAGTCTTATATTTCAAAAAGTGCTACAAAGGGAAGACAAGTGTGAATTACACACAATACAGCTGGTATGTTTGAGGTTTAACAGCGTTATGAATGTCGTTTTAGTCCAAACAACTGAAGGTGGGTCATTGCCGCCATTAAGCAGATTGTAGTTCTCGTGCCAGCCTGTGATGTGCTGCTCTCCTGCGACGCTAATGACCGCTCCACGCTTCTGTTGTTGACACTTAACCAAGAAGCCAGGTTTAATGCTTCACTTATCGGTACAAAAGCTTGAAGTTTAATCATTACAAAGTGCCTGTGCTTTCATTTGCGCAACACAGTGTCTTGTAACTACTTTTAGCCAAGGAGAAGGTGCCTTTTATGGTCCTCTAAATATTTAATACTCTTCCTCAGGTAACAGCTTTTTTCAGGCTGAAGTGTTTAAAGTGCCTTACAACTCTTTTTAATGATGATTCTGCAGTTAAACAACTGCTACCATGTCTAATAGATTAACTGCAACATCAAAAATAAGCTATTTCTGGAGGAATTTCTGTGGTTTTGTTGTCAATTTAAAATTTACGTGAAGAAAGGAATTATATTTATGCTAGAATTTGAAATTCCTAAGGATTTTTTCAAAGGGTTATAATTTAAATTGTATCACGATTGCTGCGGGACATAATGATGTTTCTCCCCACAGACATAATGCTGTCCCTGAATTTTCTTGCAGTAGCTGCAAGCTGTTTTTTTTTCTCTCACAGTTCTGAATCAAAGAACTTCTGGAAACATTGTCTGTTTTAATGTTCATACATGAAACAGACCTTGATCATCTCATAAAAGCGCAGGGCGGCAAACAGAATCACTGACAAACCACAGAGCTTCTCCAAGAAGCCTTCTCTATGCTGCCAAGTTTGATTTGTCAAAAATACTTCAGTTTAATTCAAAGCACTACTGTATATATCATTAGAAGGAAGGACATCCTTTGGTTTAATTACATCCATTACAACCCATCCATTTAAAGAAAACATTGAAAAGGATTCTTGTTTTGTTTTTTGTAAAACACTACATCAGTGATTTTGAAAATGGTTTCAATGGAAATTATGTTATGCACATTTAATATCTTACCTGTTGTAGATGTTTTTTTTTATTTTTTTTGACAGCCTCAGTTTGGAAAACGGAGTTTATTTTGGACAGGACAGATGAGCTAATGGACCGACTGGGCACAACAGAGATCGTTGAAAGATCTCAGATCTAAAAATATCAACATTTTATAAACCTTTATTATTTCTTTTGATATTAATTCTTCACTGTGGTTGTTTGCAGCTCGCTGCATTACGTTCTTGGTGCACACTTGCGTCAGTTCTGGAAGGAATATAATATTTCAGCCAAAGTAACTAACGTAAAATGAATAGTAATAAACGACTTGAATTAGAATATTTGAATGAACTACTGTTACATTTTTTAGATTAGAGCTGTTTTAAAATGGCAAAAATCCACTTTTGTCTTGGCTGTTTTTGGATTAGCTCCTCGGTCCTGGGAGTTAAAACTCAATTTATCCAAACTGAAGCTGTTTACAACTAAGATATTCCCAGCTTTTCCTCCCATTTATTAAAAAAAAAGAAAAATGACTGGAATATTCCTTTGTTATAATAAAACATGACATTAATATTGAAGCCAGGACATTGTCTGCTCTTATTTTTATTTAATATTCTAACTGACCTTTAAAAATCCTGTATATTTATGCTTTCTGCCTTTGACTCGTTGTGCAAGTCTTAAGCTAACGTGTACTTTGACTTACGGCCCATGTGTTGACCTCAGTGGGTTTATTGGTGTCTTTTGACTTCGTGTTAGAAAAACATGTCTATTTATAGCAGTTCTCACTTAGCATCTGGGCCAGGCCAATCTCTGAGGCTATTTCTGCCTCAGATTCTCTTACTTTCTAAGTTGGCTTCCTGGACTTTATAATTCTTAGCATTTGGTGCTCAACTCCTTTTTGGTGTGTTTTTTTTAAAAAAATTGTTAAGTCAGCAATATTTGCATGAGACTAAATAAGTATTAATTTGTGAAGTGCTTTTGTACAAATATAATAAAGTGTGATCATATATTTGTGCTTGTGCTGCATTTGCCACTTTGACATTACCAAACAAGCAACGTCTATTCACAGTAAATGCCTAAAGGGTTTTTTTTTGTTTTGTTTTTTTGAAGGATTAACATCTTTTGTGCCTGAGTTTTAGACAAAGAACATCTTGAGTTTTTTTGTCACCTTGAAAACGATAAACAGCGTAATGCAATATTCTGAGATTGTGTAGTGAAGGACTCATCTAGGATGAGGATGTCTTCCAGCTACTACCACATGAATATCTTTACAACTGACCGAGTTATAGACATTTTTTGTGTTTGCTGATGTCATTTAGCTGTGGGGGCCATATTGAATATTAGTTGTGGTTATTAATTCAGTAATTACTTTAAATGTAAATTTTATTTACATTTGTCCAGTGGTTCATGTGATGTTTTGCTAACGAACATCGTGGACTCCAAATAGTGGTCAAATTTTAAACAAACATTGCACACTCTATTAACACTCAGAAATTAAGTTGGAGAGTCATCTTAGCTATCACCAGTACATTTTAGGAATATTGGAGCCCAGAAATTTTGGCTATTGCCGATACCAATATTAGGAGGGAGGGGCGACTACTGATAACCAATACATTGGCTGAAATCTTTTAGCTTTGTCCACCCCCAAGAATCTAAGAAAACAGCGAGTGGAGCGGGGCTTGTTTATTTAGCACAGCTGTTAGCAACCATGAAGCTAATCAACTCATATTGCTATACCTAGACCCGCAGTAGGTTTACAAGTGGTGCACTGGTCATAAAAACAGTCTTCCCAACGTGCATTCACATTTTCCATCTTTCACTATTCACCATAAAGTTATCAACTGTGTTATAAAAAAAAAAAATTAATTAAACAAAGAAATGAACAGGGAAGTTCATTGTTTACAGTCACTTAATGGTGAAGGCCTATTGACTGCAGCAGAGTTTATTTTCCTTTACAGAGAAGTAAAGATTTCAGATGCATTTCATTAAGACAACGTTACTGGAAGCTCAATGCAACAAGGCTTGTTGCTATAACTACTGACACAATGTGAAGGTGGTGCAACTGAACACCAACATTAGCTTGCTAACTTGAGAGGCACATAGTTAATGACAAGTGGGTTGGAGGATTGAAACTAATTTACAAAGTATTATTGACTTTTAAAATTTTACAAATCAGTTAAAATAAACCTATCATGCTCTGTTCAGAAGAATACACTGTCAAACTTACAAAAGGGGGGTGCAAAATTAAAACCTTTTTCAAACTAACGGCCAATTTCAGAATCTACATGAACTCAAATCAGATACCCAGCGTCTTTTCTTGGTCACAGGTTCCTCAACAACAGTTTGATTGGTCTCTTGTTCTCTGTTGTGCTTTCAACGTCATAATCAGATTACTAAAAAAAAAATCACGAGGCAGACGTGTTTTACATTTCCCATCTCATCTTAGGGGCCAGCTAAGATGTCAACAAGGGCCACGTTTGGCCCCTGGGCCTTGAGTTTGGCACATATGCACTACACAGTATTGCTCCCTGCTTCATCTGTGCTGAACGTCACAAGTGAAACTTAAGGCTATGACTTGAAAGTAGTCTTCATGCGCCCTCTGCTGGATACATTGTACAATTACAGCAGTAGTTTAGGGGTGAAAATTAGAAGTGTTTATATCGTCGCATAATGGGACAATTATCACAGATACCAATACGTCTATATGGATGTGATGTATTGATCGCATGATGGCTCAGTGGTTGACACTGTTGCTTCACAGCAAGAAGGTCCAGGGTTCAATCCCCGGTTGGACCTGTGGTCTTTCTATGTGGAGTTTGCATGTTCTTCTCGTGCTTGCGTGGGTTTTCTCTGGGTACTCCGGTTTCCTCCCACAGATCCAAAACATGCATGCTAGTCTCCTTGGCAAAAGACATCTGTGATCTCAATGGGAATTGCCTGGTTATGTAAAGGTGAATAAATATTGACCTAAAGTATCGACCCTACGGTTATACTGGTCTAATAAGAGTTGTAGCTATTTTTGTGTTTTATAAATTTAGCCAGCTGTGGCAGCCATTTTGAATTGGGTTGACTCCAAAAGTTGGCTTTCTGCTTGTTTCACTAAAGTAAATTCAGTGGTTCATGAAATATTTTGCCAGCAGACACAAACACAACCAAAGACAGAACATAATTGTCCACTTTTGCCTTTTGGTGTTGGGTGATAATTAAGCATATTAATGTTTTGCATTTGCCGCTTTTCCATCATACAATCATTCTACGAAAGTACGGACAACAAATAAATCAACAGATTTCTGTCAGGTGGCTGCCCATGTAATCACTGAGCCTCTCTGACCTCTTACAGCTCTGCAATACATAAAAAGTTCTGTGCCAATTGGTCCGATATTAAAAGAGACACCCTGGAGGGTCTTCTCCAACTTTTTATTTTTTTATCCCACACTCATCACGGGGCAATAATGACAAGGTGATGAAACAATAATGCAGGTTATTTGGAGACGTTTGTTGAGATCAATAAATCATCTGGCGGTTCGTGATGTGAGGCCAGAGAGCAAGTGATATAAAAGTGTGACCAGACACAGAGCAGGGGAAAAAAAAAAAAGATACATTTACCACAATATGAGGCAGAAGCAGCAGCATTTATTAACCATGGCATTAAACACGGTTGTTCTTTCTGAGTTCAGTCTCCATTCCTCACGGCCGTGGTCGATCTTTCATATGTTTGAGGGAATTTATTCCATTTTGCTACTGTGGGATATGCTTCAAAACAAGTGCACTTTATCTGCAGACGTCTCATCTGTCTTCAAAATTGATCTTGACTTGCAGCTTGTGTGGGGAGGACATACATTCATTGATTAGCTGTCTCTGTGCGGCTGGGATCAATATTATTTGTTGTTGCACTTTCTGCAGTCGCACTGTTTGGTTCTGCCCAGCTTTTTGCAGGCCGAAAAAAATAATTTATGGACGATTTTTTTCTTTCTTTCTGCAAAACAACTGTAGATTTCTGTGCAAAGAGGGCACATCAGTAAATAAGCAATTATCTGAAAAAGCTCGGTTTGTCGAGACGAATGTGGCTTGTATTTATATTTTTGAGGAGCTGTGTAGCATCTGAAAAAACTTTCCAACAACCTGGTTGGTTTGGGTTGTTGTTATTCTGCAGCTGCCCAGCAGGGTGCAGCGTAGCTTCATTGATTCATCCTTTAGCTCATGGCCCAGATGTTACCCCCCCCCCCCCCCCCCCACCACACACACACACAATCTTGCCAAACAGGACACATAACTGGCAGAGCTCTCCCCCTCCCCTCTCTCCACCTGTGAGCCCACCTGCGTGTCCATCTGCAGAGGAGAGGTGCCAGTTGTTCTGGTTAGGAGCCACCGTGTCTCAAGTACCTGTCCATATCCTCAGTAAAAGATGTTTGTGTCTGAGGATGTCCTCTGTATGACGCATATATAAGGTCAAATGTACATTATATTCAAACTGGTGGTCTGAAAACCAAGCAAACAGTGCAATTATAGTTTCTTTGGCATCATCCCATTCTGCACCCTGACTTTAATAATCTTTGGTACCAACACTGATGAGAATGATAACAAACCAAGTTTTCAACTTATTTACATTCCTGCTCCCCTCACAGCTGGTCTCACATTGTAATGAGCACCTCTTCACTTTGTTTACCCCCCCAAGTTTACATCTTTGGTTCCTTTGCTCAGGCCAAGGTCCTCCTATAGTTAGCTGTCCAGACCTGCATCGATTTTTTTAATGCCCTGTCAGCTCTGTTACCTGCCTCGTGCTGATTATCGCTCACTGCTGAAGGTGACTGCGATAAGGTCTTTGTCCATATTTGGTGTGTTTATTTGTCTACTGTTAGCAAAATAACTCATGAATCACCGAACAGCTTCCAATGAGACTTTCAGGAAGTAATAATGGATGCACATCTATGACTGATTCACTTTTGGAGTCAGCTTGGTTCAAGATGGCTGCCACGGCTAATACACCTAACTGTAACCACAGATCGTGCACAGCCAGGTTTACAGTTAATGAGCTGAACTTTGGTGTGGTGGTTGAAGAAACCAACTCCCTGGTTAGACTCTGAGTGTAAACTGATCTGTAACTTTGTCAATAGTCAACTCTGGTTGTCTGTTACTTAAATATTTTAGAAACTACCTGGCAGATTTTATTGTGTTTTCATGAAAGCATAAGTAGAAGTTCCTCTGTATTTGATTGACTTTTGGACACATTCCAATTCAAGATGGCTGCCACATCCAACTGACATCATAAAACATAAAACGTGCTATAATCCAGTCATTTTTACAGATCTTGACCTGTAATTTGGTGTGGCTACGGCTGAGCATCAGTCACAACTCATAATGTTAGCATTGACTATTGGAGCTGATCTCTCTCTTTTTTATTTATTTTTTTAATTTTTTAAATAAATTTTAAAATAAAGTGGAATTTTCTCTGTCTTTTGCCTCCTGCATTTGAATCTTACACAGATAACATATTTATAAAAAATAAAAAAAAGACAAGATGACTCGACTTGATTTGGAAAAAATAAATAAATAAAAAGACACTTTCTGGCTCCTTGAGGCCAAATGCAGAATGAGCATTTATTGTAGATGACCACAGGGGAAATAAAACCTCATGGCCATCTCTTGTGTGAGGAGCGAGTCTTTGTCCTTAAGCAGAGATTTTCACTCCGTAACTCGAATGACCTCGCATCTGGTGCTGCCGTGGCTTGTCTGACAGGAATATGTCTGTCCTCGCTAGGTAACAAATGAACCTGAGACTCCAGAGACTCGTCTCACATCTGTTTATCTTTTTCACCTGTCTGCTCAGCGCGCTGCATCGCACTGACTCTCCTCTGCAGCCTGGGAGGATTTCAGAGCATGGTCTGTCTTTAGAGGGACTTTGTCAAAGTAGCAACATTTGTTAACTTAAATGGGCCAACAAGAAAATACAACGTCATGTTTGTTTTATTACCATTACAAAGGTAAAGAGGCAGCTCATACCTCTTGAAGTGGGATTCTATGGACAGATAATGAACAATAATTATCTTACCTGTTGTAAATATCTCTTTGAATGAACTCAGTTTTGAGATTTAGTTTATTTTTTGACTTGAGAAGCTGCTGTTTAGGAATAAAGTGGAATGCTGCAACCTTAAAGCTTCACTTTCAAAAATTTCATACCAGTTTCTTCAAATGCTGTTTCAATAAACTTAACATTGCTGCCAGTTTAATATTGATTTTGTCAAATATAGTTTGATATTCCTGCCCGAAGCGCCACAGGTTACACGTAAAGTGCTACACTAAGTTGCTTTACCTATTTTTTAATGCTTGCAAATAATTATCAAAATGTAACTAACCTTGTAATGCAAAACAAACAGCAAATTAAAAGTTTATACGATTGTGCTCACATGAAAAACTGTACACGTTTGGGAATTGGAGTGATTTTAAGATCACTTCTGTCTTGGCTGCACTTAGATTGTTCATTAATTTGTCAATGAGCAACTCTGTTTATTCAAATCATGGTTGTTTAAGCTAGTATCTACAACAGGTAAGATACTAATTCTTCACAGCATTTTCACTGCACCACAATTCAAAACACCTGAACTTGTTTGGTTGTTTTATATTAATTTAAACTTATCTCCTGCTTGCGCTTCATCATTATTGTACATCATCTTTTAACACTGTTCAGCTTTGTATCAGTGGTCAGTATATGACATTTGACAAAAATAGCACTTCTTGGAAAACAATTTTATTTAAACACCAAACATTCTTTGAAAGAACGCATACTGCCCATTTCCTTTCGTTCTTTTAAATTAAGATCTTCTTTGGTGAGAAGGGATGGAGTTGTAGCTGTTTTTTGTCAATCGCTGTAATTCACATCAATTATCACATTACATTACAATTACATCATTACTTGTTCAATGTTGTGAGATCTTGAAAACATTAGTACTCTGAATTTGTGTTGGAGAAGACTCCAGCTATCAAAACTATTTCACTATTTGTAAAACTGACTGAATTATGGTCAATTTTGTGATGCTAATGTCAAATAGCTGTAGGGCCATCTTAAAGCGGGTCGACTCTAAAAGTTATTTCCTTGTAGAAGAATATCCAACGATAACTTTGGGTTTCATTAAAACCCGTTCAGTAGTTCATGGAATATTTTGCTAACAGATAAACACAGTTGAGTGACAGTTACAAATAAACAAACACATTTAGACACAGACAGGAAGATTATTGTTCTTTATTAAAAAAAAACTCAATTCATGTAAAACGATGTGTATGGTCCGTTATCTCTAATACAATGCTACAAAATATAGACTAGAACAGAAAAGAGAAAACTTGTGGGCTCTATATTGGTTTATATATCTATATGATTGATTCCAATTTGTCAATGTAAATAATGTATCTTCATCATACACCAAAGTTAGTCATGGAGTTCCTCAGGGTTCAGTGCTTGGACAAATACTCTTGTATATTTTCTTTTTTTTTTTCATTTATCCTTTATTTATCCAGGTAGTCTCATTGAGCCACGAGAACTCATTTTCAAGAGAGACCT
>JARVGV010001459.1:4169156-4179372 GCA_031762435.1 Hypsolebias longignatus | reverse complement strand
AAGGAAAATCTACTGTTGCTGTTGTCATCATTCTTTGTTTGTAGCCAGGTCTCTCTTGTAAATGAGTCATCGAGGCTCAATGGGATTAACCTGTCTAAATAAACGTTGAATGAATGCTATTTTCAATCTAACATACACTTTCAAAGGTAGCAACACATTAAAAAAAAGATGGAATGGCACCATGCTTACGACAGTGAATTGTGTCCTCGTCATTTAATTACTGTCTGTAAATGTCCAGGAACTGAGGAGACCAGCTCTTAACACTCCTGGGCTTGTGCTTAATTCCCTTGTTTCCTGATGCACCAAATATTTTGATTTGGTGAGAGGTCTGGACTGCTGGCAGGCCATTTCAGCACCCAGACCTTTCTGCTACAAAGCCATGTTGTAACAAATGTCTTATGTGGTTTATCATTCTTTTGCTGAAATGTCTGAATGGGAGCCGATCTTGTACTGAAACCCCTACAAATACTTTTCTACACTGATCTTACCTTTTCAGATGTATGACTTGCCCATGCCTTAGGGAATAATGCACCCCCATAACATCAGAGAGGTGGACTTTTGAACTGTAATAGGCTGGATGATCCGTCTCCTCTTCGGTATGAGGGATGTGGTAACAATGGTTACCAAAACACAGTTTACCATATTTTTTCCTGTATAAGTCACGTTTTTTGCACAAGTTGCATGCCCTGCGACTTATACTCCAAAGCGACATTATTCATAAACCAATTGTCTGGGATATAACAGTTTTCATTCATTCTGACTGAAAATATTGAACACTACCATTTTCAGCCACTAGAGGGCAGTCGAGCAGAATGGCCTGCTGTTATATCATGTAATAGGTAAAAGAGGCTATTAATGACACAATCAGCTTGCCACAGCTGGCCACCGCCCCAGCAAAATGCAGCTAATTTGACTACTGACATGAATTTAGTAAGTAAAAGTTCAACTGAGACACACCTTTACTATAAAGTCGAGCTAACAATTGTTTGTAGGTGGTTATCTTGTTAAATTTTGAAGAAATGGACAGCAAGTCGCCCTCCGCGCGTTCACGTTTCCGCATATCGGCTTTTGAAAATGCAGCTGGTTTGACTGTCAAAGTGCATTTATTAAGTAAAAGTTCAACTGAGACACACCTTTACTATAACTTCGAGCAAACAAATAATTGTTTTTAGGTGGTTATCTTGTTAAAGTCCTCCAGTGCACGCTCCCGCGGCCGCCATTTGGCAGCCAATCGATTTTTGGCACAACACCGGCCCACATTTCCAGCTTGTCAGTGGTGATGCCTAATAGATGCGACGTATATGGTGCAGTAACGTATTTATGGACTTTACCACTTCATTAGACATATTTGGACTGATGTGAATTACAGGGCAGAGTGACGTGTACAACGGAAAATACAGTACATTTAGATTTGTCTGGTTACAGAACAGTTTTTCACTTAGCTTCAAATAACTTTAAATGAACTTTGGTCCAGAGAAAACTCCAGCATATCCAGAAGATGTTCACATACAGTACGTCTTCTTCTTTACATAAAAGAGATTTAAGCAGCGTTTGTGGATGATGTATTCTGAGCCCATGCAGTGATGTGTATAACCTCACAAAACATCTATGTTTACCATGTTCCACTGTTAAAATTATATTTTTAAATATCGAAATTGTTGCATTATGTTTTTTATATACATTTGACACAACATTCCAGCTTTGTAAGAACTGGGGTTGTACTTACATGAGCAGCTTAGAGACACATCTCTGTACACAGTTTTAATAGAAAAATCACTTAATTTATAGCTCAGCTAGTGTGCTGCATCTCACTGTAAATTATGCATGACTCAGTGATCTCAATGGCCCTTTGACGCATGAGCATGTTTTTCATAATTTTACTTCTAAACAGTGGTATATACATTTTGTTTGATCAGGTATGCTTTTAGGTATGCACTTTTAATTAATCTGAAATCTTTTGAACCCCGTTTTGATCTGAGCCCTGATGAAAAGAAAGAAAGCAAAGTACATTAAAGCAAACTGGATGTATTCTTTATACTGAAAGTGATGATGAGTGCCTTAAAATATTAATTTAATTAAGAGTTGTCACATTTCGCACCATAAGTAAGGAGTGTGAATGGAATAATAAGCATGCCGTAGTTTTATACTATTGTAAATATCAAGAAAAAAAAAAACAATTCGGTCTTAAGAAAACCAATTTTATTTATTACTTTTCAGTACTCCATGCCTTATAACTATTTATGAGTACGCAAAACACTCTTAAGGTGCTTTAAGTTTGATCAAACTTTAAAAAAAAGAGATAGAAAACTTTGATTCTGCAGTTGATGTTATTTTTATGATTTTCTGTTTCCCTGAAGAATCTTGGAAAGAATTCAAGCTGGCACCATCACACACCCCGGTCATGGTGTGCCAACACTGCTGCGGGCCGCAGGACACACACACATGTTGACACATACTCATCCCCCCCCCCACACACACACACACATACACACTCACACATCACATCCTGATGGCCACAGATGCAGCTGTGACCAGCCTGTCTCCGCCAGGTGTTGCTTTATAACTGTGTCACTTTGAGCCTGACTCCATCTGCCACAGTCATGAAAAAAATAAATCCCCATAACAAACTGCACTTTACAAAAATGCTCACACACATAAAAAATATATAGAGCATTAAAATGTTATTTTTTTTCTACTCGTATAGACGTGTGTGAATGTTGGAATAAGCATATTTTTTTGTTTTCTAGGATACAAATATTTGCATTTTTTAAAATCATATATTAATTATATTGACATACATTTGTAAACAAAACTATGAAACATTTGACCTTACAAAGACAAAATTTCAGCATGCACCCAGGGAACAGATTTCAAAGCATAATGAGCCAAAACTAAAAACAAACCTGGAATTGAAATCCAAAACAGGGCTTACAAATCCTTGTAATCCACATTCCACCCTTTAAACTATTTTATAATCATATCTCTCTCTTTTTTAAAAGTCTATTTGATTAAAGAAGGGGCTGTTAGATATTAAGACCAAAAAATCTGCACATGAAATCCACATGCACAATTGTAAGAACAAAGGTCTTCAGAACAGAAAATCAAAGTGGGCAGAGAAAGAGAGGACCATGAACGCAACACTATACTTGGACACAGCAAGTAGCCGTTTGCTGCTTTATTAAAGTTTAAAATATTGCAGAGATGAAAAACTTTAAGGACACACAGAATGACTTTTGTGTTTTTAATCAAACCTGTCACTACAAGAAGGTCTGTAGTTTGAATCTTGACTGATGACATCATTATGTGTGTAGTTTGTCAGTATCTGTGTAGTTTGGTTAATTTCTATTAGTCCCTTGTGTTTGTTGTTGGGTTTTCTGATCATCAGGTTTGGTTCTGATACTTGTGGTTTCATTTGATCAGTTTTGTGTTCTCCTCAGTGTCCTCAGTTCAGTTCTGCTCCTTGGTCCGGCCACGCCCACTCACACCTGCACCTTGTCTCTAGCTCAGCTGCTCCTCATCTCCTCGTCAGGTTCAGCTCATGTTCCTCTCTGTAAACTCTGTAATAAAACAGTTCAGAGAAATGGCTGCACAGACCTTTCTTCTCCCTCTGGTCAGTCATAAATCACATATGAAACCAACACTTCCTGCACAGACATGAGCTTTCAGCAATGGAGCGGGGCAAGCAGAGCCAAAAGAGGCATGGAGCACAACTCAGCTGGGCTGAAGTAGAGCACAATGCATAAAATGTGTGACAAACTTTTCCTTCGTGTCAATTACTGTACAATACATAATGAATTAACTCACTTTGGTGATCCTCTTAGTGGTTTTAAATCTAATTGAAGTTGCTCAGCACAACAGTCAGTCATGGCAGCACGACGGCTTGGTGGTTAGCACTGTTGCCTCATAGCAAGAAGGTCTTGGGTCCCCAATTGGACATGGGGTCTTTCTGTGTGGAGTTTTCCTGTTCTTTTCATGCTTGCGTGGGTTTTCTCTGGGTACTCCGGTTTCCTTCCACAGACCAAAAACATGCATGTTAGTCTGCCTTCAGGTCCAGGTCTCCCTTGCAAAATAGATCTGTGATCTCAGTGGGGTTTGCCTGGTTAAGTAAAGATTAATAAATAATAAATCAATGTTCCCTCAATAATAAATCTGTTTGTTGTTTAATTCCTGAATGTGCGGTCACACACTAATGTCACAAGTTCATCACATTACTGAACTGTGGCACAACACCTTTCCTTTTCACATGTCGACTGATCCAGCTCTGTTACAGCCCTATCACTACCTACTTCTAATCTGAGGCATAGAGACACAACAGAAGAGAACACATCTCATTTCAGATTGAGGCGTCTTGTGAAAGAGTCTTGTGCTTAGTCCAGAAATCAGTGAAACAAATTCTCTTCATGTCATGAAACTGGTTTTGGGATTCAAAATTTAGCCAGCCACCAAGAGTGTTAAAAAACAAATTTATTGTTTCACAGCTGCTGGTCGGAGTCTGGATCCAGTTGCGGGAACACATCTTCTCAAGCAGGTGAAGTGTGAGCCACCTGTCGAAGCTTGATGAGATGACGTCACTGCAACCGGTGGGAGAGCCATTGCGGAGGGAGGTCTTTAATGCTGTGAACAGTGGGGCAATTTTAGGTCGTGGTCTGAAAGGCGAAGCAGGGGTCAAGCATGGGGAGTCAGAGTTCCAAAAACAAATCCAAAGGTCAATCTGAAATCCAATATCCGTAAGGCAGAAAGGGTAGTCATTGCCAGGGTCAGAAGGGCAGAACAAAACCAGACGAGGAGCAGGCAGAGCGACAAATCCAAAAGACAAGGTGTGAGGTCGAGACAAGAACTTCAGGTACAAACATGGAAAAAAAATGGCTGGATATCTAATACCATGATGGGTTCAATAATCTGGCAGAGGCTTGGTGTGGATGGAGCTCTTAAATAGAGCTTGAGGCAGTTGCAGGGCATGAACGCTGATTAGAGATGAGGAAGTGGGCATGGCAGGTGGCAGAAAGTGGTGACCATGACACATCATGCCTCTTCAAGACTCCTTGTGCCTACCTCTGTTCGATCATTGTTTGCTTTGTAAGTTTTGATGCCACGTCAGCCTTCGTCTTCTTCTTTCGGCATTTCCGTCGTCAAGGGTCACCACAATGAGTCATCCTCCTCCACCTCACTCTGTCCCCTGCATCCTCTGTCCTCACTTCAACTACCTCTTCGACTAACAGTAGCACGATTTTCACCCTGTTTGTCAACAGCACCGGAGGCGGTCATGGTTAGCCTGGGCCTTGACCGATCCAGTATGGATTTACTTTGATGAACTCGCATTATAGTTTTGGCAAAAACGTTTTACGTCAGATACCATTCCTGACAAAACTCTCACCATTTACCCGGGCTTGGGACTGGCACAAGAGACACACTGGCCTGTGCTCCCTATGCTGGTTTTACGTCAGCCTTCAGTTTTGTTTAAATAAAGTTTAGTTAATTTTGTGGAAATCGTCATGTCGGTTGAAATTCCTGGGACAAAATGTTCTACAAACCATGAATTGTTTGCATGTTTGCCTTGTGTTACTATTTGGTTGCTCCACTTTTCTCTCACAATCCAAAAATGTAAGTACAGGTAGTCCTCGACTTACGTTCGAGTTCCGTTCCTACGGGCCAAACGTAACCCGATTTTAACGTAAGTCGGAGCTCATTCCACGTGGCGGCCGTTAAGTCCGGATTTTTGCAGTAAGTCGGCAAAAGAACGGTAAACGGTGTTTTAGACATGGTTTTTTCAACGTAACACAACACCAGCGTACATTCTGTACCTTAAACATGTACAGCACTGTATTTCCAAGCAGTTAGCTAAAACAATACCCTCAAAAAACACATAGAATAGGCACTGTGCAGCTATTGAAAGTCAATGGGAGGTGTGATGATGTCACTGGGGAGGCGGGCCGTAAGTCCAAAATGCTGTAAGTCGGGCGGGGGGCGTAAGTCGAGGACTACGGTACCTGTACAGTATACAGTTTATATTTTAACTCCTTCTCCTTTCTGCACATAGGACAATAAAATTAACCCTGTACAAAACTCTTTAATGTTTCTGTCTGACCTGACCTGTTTAGAACTTATTGTTGGTATTTTGTATAATCTCTGTTTATTTTTGTTAATATCTTGTATGATTCCTTATGTATGTTCCATTGTACTGAAACTCTGGCACAACAATTTCCTGCAGGAGCAGTACATTTCTATCTTATCTTATCTTATATATACAGTATATATATATACAGTATATCTATATATATCTATGTACTGTATATATATACGTATATATATATATATATATACACATATATATATATACAGTATACTGTATGTATATATGTGTGTGTGTGTGTGTTTATACACTTTTTTTTTTAAAGAAACAACATTAAAGATAATTTCAAGTCCTAATAAAAAGTTTAGTGTTGTGTGTGCTTGTCTCTACGTTGACATGTGAGAGCAGAAGGTGTTTGCATGTTTCTAACTGGTTTTTCTGCACATAGATTAGCTGAACAGGTTTTTTCTCAGGAAGATGATGTTACACATTTTCCTCTAGTTGTTTTACCAAAACTTTATAGTTATAATTGTGCATGTTTTTAATCAATACTAATGTAAACATACTTCAAGCCATTTTTTGTTTGATTAAATCATGTTCAACGTTCAAGCAGGAGTATAATTAGCTTCAGAATTTAAAAAAAATGAATGAAAATTGAAACAAAATAGCACATTTCACATCTACTTTATACATGCCAAACCCATAGATTTGTCAAAAATATTTACTTTTTTTTTTTTATTTCAAGGGGAAAATTACCAGGGAGGTAAAAGATTATGTCACTGCCACTTCTCTACTCATCCTCCTCCCATTTCTTTCCCCAGTAGAAAAGGTTTGGTGTTTCAACACCTGTCCAGTAGCTCACAGGCAGCCGCACTGGAGACAAAAGAAAAAGAACTCTCTCAGGTAGAAACAAAGACAGACAAGACAGACTGAGAGGGGGGAGGTGAAGGTAGCAGTCAGGTACACAAAAAGGGGAGGGACAGATGTAAACTAGCTGTAAACAAATGCAACACAGCTGAACCTAAACACACCTGC
Source organism: Hypsolebias longignatus (assembly GCA_031762435.1). NCBI lineage: Eukaryota > Metazoa > Chordata > Actinopteri > Cyprinodontiformes > Rivulidae > Hypsolebias > Hypsolebias longignatus. The sequence continues at coordinate 4,172,267 of JARVGV010001459.1, read as the reverse complement.
TGTTTGGGGAATGGAAACAGGAAGGACGAAGAACTGAAACTCCAAGAGCTCTGCATTCACGCAAATGAAACAATCAACGCCGCAGCCATATTGAGAAAATGGTACCTGCACAAATGGAGCTTTTTACTGGGAAACACTGACAAAGAGACGCTCCCAGAAAGATTCAAGAAAAGACTGATCAGCCTGAACTGCACAGAAGGGCGAAGAGGCTTCAGAGACATCAGCAAAGGAGCGGAGCACATCCAAAAGTCTTCTTCAGCAGCTTCAAAGCTCTTCCATCATGGCTTCCATGGGAATTCAGTTGTTAGCCAGCGTCCTGTGCCTCCTGGGTTGGGGAGGGGTCATCTTCTGCTGCCTACTACCCATGTGGAAGGTGACCGCCTTCGTGGGCAGCACTATCATGACCTCGCAGATAATCTGGGAAGGTATCTGGATGACCTGCGTAGTTCAAAGTACAGGACAGGTGCAGTGTAAATCATACGAGTCCATGCTTGCACTCACCTCTGACCTGCAGGCTGCCAGAGCGCTCATGGTCCTCTCCATCGCTACAGGAGGCCTGGGCCTCATCCTGGCCTTTATCGGTGGAAAGTGCACTCGGTTCTTAGACGAAGAAGGACATGGAGCAAAGGGCAGAGTGGCTGTATTAGCAGGAGCAGTGCTGATAACCACAGGGCTGCTCTGTTTGATTCCCACTTCGTGGACAGCTGGGACAGTGGTGAAAGTCTTCTACGGTGCCTCCATTGATGCTCAGCGTAGGGAGCTTGGAGCCTGTCTCTACATTGGCTGGTTGGCGTCCATATTGCTTCTTTTGGGAGGTGGTTTGTTCTTGAAAACGTCATGCCCGCTCACAGCTCACGACACTGACAAAAGCCCCTCCGTTCGCTACCTGGCAGTCCATTCCTCCAAAGGGTCGACGAAACCAGGTTCCTATCACAGCAGGATGCCGTCTGTGGTGGCTCAGCCCATGAGAGTCTTGTCCCCGAGGCCTCAAAGCTTCGAGGGAGATACCATAAAGCCTCAGCTATTTACAAGTCGTTTGTCTGAGCAGGACTCGAGAGAGGATTCCGAAAAATCGTGGGCCCCATCAACAAAGTCTCAGCTGAAAAGACAGGAGTCGGGACTGTCCGCACAGAGCGAGGCACTGTCAACAAAGTCTCAGCTGAAGCGAGCAGAGATGCAAGAGACTTTATCAGCTGCCAGCAATGAAAAGGAAGATGCATCTTCAAACCCACAAAAAACATATCTGTGATATGAGCCACAACAGAAGGAATACTTGAATGAACTAGGTTTGTGTACACAATTCAGTTTGCTGTTCAGTTAATAGTTTTTAGGATTCTTTTAAGATAAGACTTCAGCCTGTTTTTCTTTCTTTTAAAGGATTCTTCAAGATGAAGGAAGACATGCTGTATTCATGTTAAATGCACTTGAAACTGACTAAAATGGCAGCAACAACAAATCAAGCTGTTTTCCTTTTTTATTAAAAAAAGCAAACTTCTACAAACATGTCAGTGTAAAATGTGATGAGTTGTTTCTTTGTGTATTAATGCACTGAATATTGATGAATGTTGAGCTTTACCTCAGACATTTTGGAGGTTTGGCTTTTGCTGGACTCACAGAAGCTTGAATAATTTATGATTAATGAAGGAAGATGCAGATTTGTATTGTATTTTCATTTAAAAAAAACATTTTTATATTAAACACATTGACGGCCATAAAAATCCACGTTGCATTGTTATTCTGGCACAACACTTCCTGTGGGATCAATAAAGTTCTATATCTTGTCTGTTATATTAAGTTGTTTTCATTGATCCTTAGAAGAGGTTTCTGTAGATTTAGCCTTTGTGAAATCATCACTTTTATTGTATTTTGATATTATTTAAACACGTCACTCACATCCTTATACGCTTGATATTCAATAAATGACATTTGACAACCTGAGGATTTTTTAAAACACATTTAACAAACATGCACAATAACGTAGTTTTTCAGAATGCCCCCTGGAGTCACCGTCTGCCCGACTAGAACAAGTCACAAGACGAACTGGTTCGACAGAGAGTCGGATCACAGCAAAGCTTTGTGTGTTATGGAGGAAGTTGTGTGTTTGCAGAGGATTCAACATTTAGTTTCAGTGAATCAGGTCCATGGAACATATTTGTTTTTTGTATCTACTTAACGTATGCAGAAGTTTCAGTGTAATGTCATAGGATGATGCTGCCGTCCAAAATTTGCTCATACCTTCATGACAGTTTTGCATAATGGAAAAAAAAAACAAACCAATACAGTAACACGTCTTTACAATAATAATAAAAAAGAAAACGCCAAAAGCAAAAATGATATTTTGAAGACAAAAGGCGCAAAACAGACAAATTAAGCTAAAAAAAGTAAAATTATCAGTTTAAAATTTAATGGGAATAAATGATATTAAATAAATTCTTCATAAATCCAAAGTGGTCAAAACTGTGTTGTAGTTTTATAACTGCACAACATGCTCGGTTAAAAAAGTGATACTCATGATCTGTCACTTAATGTTTTGCTAACAAATGTGCCCAACGTGTTTGGTAAAGCTGGCAGGATGATGTAAACTAAGGTTCTGTTGATTGTAATAACATTTGGCTGCAGGATGACATTTTCCTTTTATTCATTTTTTTAAATGACAATATGCAGAGAAAACACCAACATCTCTTACATTGACTTCTGCCTCAGCAAATAAATAATTTAAACATATATCAAGTCATTCATACTCAAAATGAAATAAAAATTAAGTTAAAACAGGAGCTTAGTAAAAAAATAGTTATTAATCACTCACATCGTTTTAATTCTGTTACAGAGGACTTTTTGTTTTGGACAACATTGCAGCGATTATTTATTTTTACTGCTTCACAATTCAGTTTATTTATGTAGCGCCTATTCCCAACAGAAGTTATTTCAGGGCATTGAACAGAAACATTCATAAATAAAAATAATTTAACACTATTTATCTGAGGAGCAGACTGCTTTGAGTTTACCTCCATCACAGAACTCTCATCTTGAGCAAGCATGAAGGCGACAGTGGAAAGGAAAAACTCCCTCATGAAGAAGAACCCTTTAGCAGAACCACACTCAGGACAAGAG
>JARVGV010001459.1:4131212-4145176 GCA_031762435.1 Hypsolebias longignatus | reverse complement strand
AGCGCCAAATTTAAAATGACTTTGAATGAAATTTTCATATACAGTATTTATCATTTTGTTTGCAAAAACAAACATAGTTGAATGATACAAGATACAGTATATATGTTGTGCCATTTTATGCAAAGTTCAAACATCATGTCAGTGGACCTTTAAGGGGTCATATGGACTGCAAATATTTGGGTCAAATCAGTAGAAGTGAAAATACTGTTAAATGTTGTTTTGTTTTTTATTCTTATTTGTGCAACAAATCAGTTATTTTATTTACTTTTTCTTACTTAAAGTGTCTTCTAAATTTAAACCAGGCATCAGTGTCTTTTTTTTTTTTTTTTTATTCCAAGGGAGTGTCTTTTATATAAACATACAATTATCAGAATTAAATTCTTAGTGGGCCAAACAAGGTATAAAGTCATAATCCCCTGCTAAGTGGAGGCACTGCCATTAAATTAAATACAAACAGTAAGTTGTATCTCCTGTAAGCTGTTAGTATGGCTATCTTTAAAATAACAGTCCCAGGGCCCCGAACAATGTACTACATTTCAATCTAACCTATACTGGTGAACTCTTTAGCTATGTGGTACAGGCGCTATGCAATTGGACCTTCTATAATTAGGTGGTCTTCATCATCCAGACATGTTTGCTTTAACTGTTCATAAGTATACAACTTAGAAAAGTGGGATTATAGAGCAATATTTGTTGACAGGTGGGAACTTTCATTTTAAAAAAGCTACACAAAAGCTTTCATGGACTCAGTTTTTCAGAACTGCAGAAGATCTCTTGTTGCACTAAAGACCACGTTATATTAATCATCAGTATTGTATTGCTTCACCAAAACCCCCATGAGGTTATATCATCCAGTCAGCATGCAGCGATGAATATTTAACCATCTACCTGTGGGGATGAGAAACAGAGGAACAACATACAATAAAATATTCATGGATACATTCAAATAGACAACCTAAGAAGAGTGTGGACGTACATACGCAGAAATATTCAGTTTACACCATAAATAAATTAACACATTTTTTCAAATGTTTCATTTTTAAGCAGTCTTCTTCATTAATGGTTAATGCTGAATTAGACTTATTATTCCCAGTTTTTATTTTTTTTTAATGTCGGTGTAAATATGAATTATAAGACAGGTTTTGCAGGCATGTTGATCTAATCTACATATAGTGAAGACACCTGAAAAGTCTCTGATAACCACAAGTGGCTACAGTTAGCATTAACTTCTTATGTAGAGAAAGATCTCAGTGGGAATAAAATAATCTACTCTGTTTATTATTTATTCCAGGTTAACAGTGAGGTTTGCAACAGACACAATGATTTAATAATAATAATAATAATAATAATAATAATAATAATAATAATAATAATTTATTCAATTTGCACTGCACTTTACATTTTTCATTCTCAAAGTGCTACAATATAAAACATCTAAAGAGAATAAAACATGGACAAAAAAAATCTAAGTGAAAAAAATAAAAGGAAAGTAACAACACTCAGTCTTCTCTGTGCCAGAGGCCTGCTATTCCCTTCCTGTCTGCTGTGGGGCTCTGTCGCACAGCAAATAACACCCTGCTCTCTCTCACCCTCTCACTCTACCTTCATCGTCCTCACACTCTTCCTCTCTTCTCCACTCCCTTTTTCTTTTGTCACCTATCCTTCTGATCAGGGAGACTTTTTAGTGTCTTTCTCATTCATGCAAGTCCTTGAAATATCCCTTTTGACTTCGCCAAGATCAAACTGACTGGATGTTATACAACAAAAGGAGCAATAATGTAAAACTATAGGTGCGTTTTTATTGATTGACAATCATGTGTTTGCATACGACCTCCGTAAAATTATTTTAATTATTGATTCTTTTACAAAACAACTTGTTGCAACACTAAGTAGAGTATATAAAAGGGCTGATGACCTTTCTAATTGCTTGTTAACAGAGAAGACTTAAACCAAAACCCCTTAATGTTGTGTCTGGCCTTAAGGTATTGTGTCACAGTATTGTAGCGAATGGTGCAGAGTTAAGAAGACTTAAGTATTAATTACCCTATTATTACATAGGATTCAGTGTGTATATCGGGCCAGGCTTTTGTGTTAGCGCAGGCTGTGGAATTAACAGAGGGCTGCATTAATCCCCTCCTATTTTCCACATCAGCTCTGGCACATCTAAAAAGCACGGTCCGTTCAGGCGTTAATTACATAAAGTTCAACAATGTGTGTGTGTGTGTGTGTGCTCGCGAGTGTGTGGTGAAAGCCATTTGTTTTCCACACGACATCAGAAATACATTAATCAATTAGTCCTAGGTGATAAACATACACAGCACACCATCGTGTTTCACTTGGGACTCCCAGGTTTCAAGGTTGCTGCCGTCCACTGACAAGCATGCAGTCCTAAACACACACACATACACACAGAAAGACATAAGCACACACGCGCACACAGAGATCTAATTAAAGCCATTGTTGTGCATGGATCTGATTCTATTTCAGTGTGGTTAACAGTCCTTCATGGATAAGTAATGAGCTGGTGCAGACAGAGGGAGAGCTCCTCAACCCTTAAACTCTCCAGCTGAACTGCAGAGAGACTCCTCCGAGGGTTTTAATGGCAACAGCTTTTGTCTGTAGCAGCAGACTGAATGTGACTGTAAAACAAAACTCCAAATCCTTCCTATCCCAGAGTTGTGTCCTACTTACATTAATCATTTGCTAACTGCTAAGTGGAATTACAATTTGACAAATAGAAATCAGTACTTTAATTTTCACCTGCATGCTGCGTATGCACCAGGGACGTGAAATCTAACCAGTTTGTACTGATTTATGGACAGGTGTGATAACGACAAAGTGCATCAGTAAAGCAGACATGAAGTGATACCTTTTTAGGGGGAAAAGCTAAATCTGGATGCATCGTTTTTGTCTTTGACTAGATCAAATTTGGTCCATTTAATTATTAGTTGATGAATTTGTTAGCAGGTTAATTTCTGCAGTTGAAAGCAAAATAAATTGAAACTGTGTGATTTTGTTTGTGTTTGACTCTTCTTTTGATGCAGTTCCTGCAGTATGGCAGCCTTACTTTCTTAATATCGACACCTACTGTTAAGCAGGAAAACTGCAGCTCAGACAGGTAATATGATTGTCCACCTTTCAATACATAGGTTAATAATCAATTTATTTTGACTGTCATAACTCGTATTATTCAAACAATTATACTTTTTTTTTGCTTACAGCTGCTTGTGAATGTCAGTAAGCCTTAACGTTTCCCCCTTTTGTTAATGCAGTTACACTATACAGGCCCCTTTCTGAAAGGTTAACTTATTTTTCATCGTTCATAAACAGAAAATGAATTTTGCTGCTCACTGCTGAGTTACTGACAGTGTTTACAGAAGTACATCTGCTGTCTCAAAGTTTTTCATATTGCACTATTCCTTTTAAATATAAGCAAGACGTTGCAAAAATGTACAAAAATATTGATAAAGTCTATTTGTTAAAGGTTATATATACTAGGTAACTGATAATTCATCTCATTAATTTGCATTTGATCATTCTTTCCCTTTATTATATTGTATTGTGGGTGGCACGGTGGCACAACTGGTAGAGCTGCCACCTCTCAGAAAGAAGGTCACTGGATCGAATCATGGCCGGAGGGCCATTCTGGCTGGAGTCTGTATGTTCTCTCCATGCATGTGTGGGTTTTCTCCAGGTACTGTACTCTGGTTTCACCCCACAGACCAAAAACATGCATGTTAGGCTGATTGTCAACTCTAAATTCCCCCTAGGTGTGAATGAGAGAGTGAATGGTTGTTTTTCTTGTTTGTTTCTGTGTCCCTGTGATGGACTTGGACCTGTCCATGGGGCCTCCCATTTCTCGTACAGTGATGGCTGGATATGAGTCCCCTGTGACCCAAAAAGGAAGAAGTAAAGACAATGGATGTCTGGATGGATACTGTATTGCCTTGAACTGTACAGTACTGAATCAAACCCAACAAGGGATGAGTTGTATCCTGTTGATTCAGTTCATACTGTTCATGTATCTTTAATGTATTTGTTGGTAGTGTTTCAATATGTGTAGCAAATCATCTACAAACCAGAGGTGCACAGCCCTGAACTACATCATAAACAAGAGGTTTTCTTTACTTCTATACTGACTCAGGGAATAGAAGGTTTTAAAAATGATACAAAAGTAACATTTATATTTTTATATTAATGGCTGCCTACTGCCACAAGAAGAAGGATGAATTGCAGTTGAAGTTAAATTACCAAATCAATAATTTAACGTTTGAAGAAACATCTACCTTTGTTATGAAAGTACTGCTGAATTACCTGTAATTTTTATTTGTCATAGACTGCATTTAAAAAGTGCATTGGTGTCTGAGCATCTTTCAGAACTGAACATGGCTTTGTGTTAGTTATTTTCCTGACAGATGTTGAAATTAAAAAACAATAAAACACCAATCAGGCACAGCATTAAAGTCCCCTAGACAGGAAACAAACAACAACAAAACACTGATATCTCGTTACATCGCAAAGCTTCACAGAGTTATCCTGGATCGTAGTATTCATGTGAACATTGCCATTTACCACCATCTCGACATTGTAGACCAGCTCTGGCTAGCAGCAGCCTGACTCACTGGAACAATCCACTGGTCCTTGCCACTAAACAAACTGACTCATGGATGATTTTTACAGACAACACTGACACCTCACAGAATGTATGGCAGTGAGAGATAAGATTTTTTTGACAGAAAGTTGAATGGTTCACTTCAAATATGACTGCATCATTCCTTTGACTGCTTAGGTTGTCAAGCTTTACTAGAGACATATCTTTATTTCAATTTAAATTATTAGTGTGCTTTATAACAATCATTTTAATTTCAATTTCAACAACTTGAATGATGAACAAATACATTCTGACTTCTTTAATACTTGAGCGGGTCAAGCTTTTTTTGAAAGTCTAAAAAAATGTAAAACATCTTTGGAGTTTCCAAAGCAATATTTTCTGTTTTTCCAATATTATGAATTTCTTTAACTGACCTGAAAAATTTGCTGAAGTAGTGTGTTTTGAATGTCGACCACTCTGCTTGATGGTAAGTTGTAGAAAAGTAGTTGCTAACAGGCTAATACTCTACTAGCTTAGCATTTAAACAAGTCTTTTTTGTTTTGAACACGTTTATCTGTATGTATCAAATATGATAGCAAACAACTATTCCAATCTATATCATCTGCTGCCTTTTATGCTAATGTTTTGAATTAATGTCATCTGATCTGTTAGCTCTCAGAGTAAGTGTTGAGGATGATTTCCAGCTACTACAACACCAAAATGTACCTCGTAATCTGCAACTATGACTGAAATGTAGCCATTTTAGCATTTTTCTTAGTTGCAACAACTATGGTAGCCATCATGTTTGGTTGATGAGAAAAGTTAATCAGCTGTGGAAGTAAATCTATTGATTACTTTCTCAGGATTTCATAGCTTTACAAAATGACTTGTCTATCATTCATAGTGGAAGTCAATAATAAAATGAACTGTACAATATATGCCTGCACACAGTGGATTGTATATTTTTTAAATATTAATTACCAAAAAAATGAATATAAGGCAGATAACTTCTTAACCTACATTCCCCCTTTTGATTGAATACGCTGTGTTTTTGTTGCAGTACAATTCTACTGTGGGAGTTCAGTTCTCTCAGCTTCTTACAACCACAAGATGGTGCCAACAAGCGACACCAGTGGACCATCTCCTTGATGAGCTGCAGGAATACAAAAGGCTGCAGAAGACTTCCCTTCACTGCTGGAGCATTACATGCCTGACGGTAGTTGTGTTTCTGGCCACTTTGCACTATCTGATGATGAATAAACTTAACTTGTGCTCTTACTACATTAACTTCTGCTGCCTTCCTGTTCCTGGACTCCCGTTGTACGACTTTGAGCCCCCTTGGGACTTCCTCAGCTGTCTCTTCACCTTACAGCCTCTTGTCTACCTCAATCTGGAACTTTCCTCGGACGTCTTCTTTCGCTCACTGCAACCGTTGGATCCCCTGCTCCTTCAACGATCCACAACTCCTCCTGTAAGAAAGAAAAGCCTCATTACTCACCATACCTCAAGTTACCCATACTGAACCCTCTCCTTGCTCCCCATGGTTACAGCCCCTCTCCGTGCACATTGCTGAGTTTATCACTGTAAATAAGCACTGGTAACTTTTAGCTGGTCTTGAAGTCTGTTCACTTCGGTCCATATTCTCTGGGTATTCTGTTAAACCTTACATCTACACTCCTTTTGCATTAAACTGTTGAAGAAAGCTGCTAAAAATAGCTTTCCCTGTTGCTGCCATTAGGTTGTCATCCATTTGTAAAGACATGCATTTCATTATGTTGATTTTATTATGTAATATCGCAGGCCAAACACATACGTGTGTGGAGGCGATGCATTAAAGTTGCTACATTAAGCTGTAACTATATACTTAAGACTTACTGCACAGCATAAAATTAAAATCTCTTCTGAATTTAATTGTGTAGAAACTATCCTGTTCTTAGCAGGGCTTTTATTCTGAATTACTTGCATGTGTACCACACAGCAGCTTTCTGGACCAATCCATATTGTAGGATTAGGATGTCCAGTCTAGAAATGCTCATGTGAATTAAAAGTAAATAAATAGAAATGTTCAAAATCTTATTGTTTTAATAGAACATATTAAAAGCTGGTAGCTTTTTTCTTCTTTATTGCTTCCTCACAGCTTCCACATTGAGCTAGACTTAGTTTTGTTCAAGTCAGCCGCATTTTTGAACTGTATAAGAGGCTTGGTTTATAATTAAATCCCTGTTTTTATTAAAAGAACTACAGCTTTCAGTTTTTTCCTGTAAATACAGAGAGGGGTAAGATAAATGCTAGCGAATATAATTGTATTGGCCAAAATTATGCCTCCACTAAGGTACAATTAGAAATTCAAACAAGTGTTTTATGGCCTCTAAAATTAGTACAAGTCCCTGAGTGATGGATGAGTTATTAGTAAATTTTAACCATTAGATAGTAAATGAAGAACTCCCATGTTCCATTGGAAAATCCAACAAATCTATTGTTTTATTGATATAACTTGGTTAAATATTTTAATATTACAATTTTAGTCAAACTGTTTTTCTTCATGTGAGGTGATCAGTAGTAGCATCAACTTTACACTGCATGCTTTGTGCACACTTATCATTTTAAAATTCAGCTAAGAGACCACAGCATGGATAAAAAATATGCATGTCCAAGAGAGATAAATGACAGGGTTGTAATTCAAGAAAAGTGCACGCTCCTTTAGGAAGGAGGTTTTGTTCTTGGTCTGAGCGAGCCTGATGGACCCTGACAGGACAGCGTGGAGTGAATTCTCTCCTCGGGTATTGACAGCAGAGCTGTCGGAAAATAAAACAGTACAATCATTTGAATGTCTTACTAGTAGCAGAGATAGAAAGTGTGACTCGAGGCTGTGTGAGCGCCGAGTCTCTTCCTTTACCTTATTTTCCTCTTTCGGTGCCTGTCAGAGCAGCTGGGACACTTTGATCAGAGTGTTATCTGCACTGCTGCGGCCTAATCCGTGTATTTGCTTCAAGTCTTAGCTGGATCACTGCGCTCAAATCAAAGCACTGCAGAAGCAGACCAGGAAAGGACAGAAACATGCAGGAACACACATCTAGAAATGCTCCATCATACCGAAAACCCTTTTACTCTCATACAGACATAGAATATGCACCTATTCTAGTAAAACTTATAAAAATATACTGACACTTCCACTGACAGTAATAATACCACTCATATTCTTCAGACTTTTCAATGACAAGATACAGCCACTTTTTTGGTGGGTCTAATCTCTATTTGAGTGAAAGGCCTGGCATTCCTTGATGCATTCATTGAAGAAATGTATATCACACACAACCTTCAGGCAAAGGTTTTAAACTAAGATCATTTTGTGTGGAGCAAACAGAGTTATAGGCATTTTGGTCAAATCTTAAAAATAACATTATCACATTACAACCCTCTCATACAATCTGTTTATGTTGGTAGTGCCTCGATACAGTCACAGTCCTCCTGAGCAAAAATATTAGTGTGGCGGACACTGATAACCTGAATCACAAACCACACTTTTTTTTTTTTACAAATTGCATTACATTTCTTGTGTTTGAACTCATGTCAGGTCTAGGTAGAGGTCATATCAATGTGCTAAAACCAGCCGAATGTGTCGACAGGGCAGAAAATCAGACACCCCAAATGAAAATTTTGGACATGCCTGTTCGGATCACTGGCCGCACGTTCAGATCTGCTTGATGAACGTGGGTCGTTGAACAGTACTGCCACATTTAAAAAAAGTAAAAAAAACTGAGGATGAATCTCTAAAAATTCATTTAAAATTCCATGTAACATTGTCAAAATAGTTGAAAAATGCACAGAACAAAACAAAACGCAGCAAGCTCAGTAAATAAGTAATTTACTTTGTTTATTAGGAGGAACTACTTTGTGGGGTGAATGATTTTTTTTTTTTTTTGTTCCCATGGACCACCTGCCACTGCCTCAATATCTATAATTGGACTTATAGCTCATTTTTGTAGCTAAAGTTATTTAGCTGTGGATGTACAAAGTACATTCAGAGTTGGAGATGACACCAAATTGGATGGATGCATGTATGTCAATCAAATGATCACTCACTAGAAGTTTTAATAAAATCTGTACAGTGGTTCAGGAGATATTTTGCTAACAGGAAAAAAAAGTCCAACAGTTAATTTCAAAGTTTAAGCAAACATGTTGCACAATGCGTAGTTTTGCATGTGCTGGATTCAGCTACTGCCACACCACATTTTAGTTCATTATCTACAATCCCGAGTACTAGTCAAAGATATTTTGCCGACAGACACACAAACAGAAACACCATCACTCCCCCTTTTTGCTTTTCTACTGTGGAAGATAATAATGACCACATTAAGCTTTAATTGCAACACTTTTTTCAACATACCCCTTCTGAAATACTTGTTTACCAGAAAGATAGCTCAGTGAGGTTGTATCAAGAGGTGCCCTGTAAAAACAACAACATAGTTTAGTCTATCACAGATTACTAAGTACCACTAATTACAATGCAACTGCCTTCTCCACATTATAAGACAATCAAAATATGATGATCATATTCAACAGCTCCTTGTAATTTCTACTATTTGCATCCTAATGGCACTCTGAAGCTATTAAACATCTCTCAGCAAAGAGTCCTGTGGATTATTTCACTATCAAATAACAAAGTAGCCAAATATCTTGCGCTCCGTGAGAATTTAATGACTATTTCTTATGAAACTCCAGTTCTGCCATTGATTCTCTCCGGAGTCATTCTGACACTCCAAACTGTTAAGACTGTTGAATGTTTCATGCTTAATGTTCATTGATTCTTCAAGCAGACATCATGACTTTGATTTAACTTCATAACAGCTCAGATTTGCTCCAAAAATTTAATCCACACTCACAAAAAAAAAATAAATAAATAAATAAATAAATAAAAATCAAGTCATTTGACAAACCGTGAACGCTGTAAACTTGTGGCAGCTTGGAGTCTCATCTCAACCATTTTGACAGCAAAATCTTTCATGGAATCCCCTCTATTTACTAGATAATCCTATACGCTTTTGTTTGACTTCTCAATACTTACACAGAAATATGGCACAATAATGAAATGTCTCACAGAGACAAGGTTCCCCTCTCCCATTCAGTGAAAGTATATAAAGAGAGAGGTGATCGCTCTGGGGACATTCTCCTCAAGCTTAAATCAGTCCGGCTGTGAGGAATTATTTTTTGAACGTATTATTTGGTCTCACAGGTTAGTGGTAATGCAGACAGGATTATGAATTTTCTGGTTTAGTTGAAAATAATTTACAAAATTCTCTGATATGACTTGATTACGTATTTTCTTCAAGAGCTCACGCAAGTCCACATTAATTTATCAGAAACTGCTTCTGAGGGTAAATTTGATTGAAATTTATTTTTAATATTTTATAGTTAAGCACTAAAAGGATTCGGGTGAAGTCGTTCAGTCAATCAGCTCATCATCAATATTCTCACATGGACCATGAAAGTAAATAATGAATAAAAATGATCTGCTGTTTAACATAAAACCGAATGAAGAAGAACCTCTAAGTGTGAAACCATCAATAGGCTACTTGGTACGTCTTCAAATCATCTTTGATTCTAGGGCCGGCTGTAGCTGAGCAGTTAGAGGAGTTGTCCTCCAATGCAACAGCTGGGGGTTCGATTCCACCAGCAGTCACATGCCGAAGTGTCCCTGGGCAAGACACCCAACCTCTCATTGCCTCCCATCGGTGTATGAATGTGATAAAGCTCTGATTATTCTTTGTATAGATCTAGTAGAGTGCTGAATGAATGGTTAAATGAGGACACAGATTGTAGAGTAAAGAGCTTTGAGTATCTTGATAAGATAGAAAGGTGCTATATAAGTACTTTGTACAGTCCATGGACCGTTCTGATAGTTTTCCACTAGAACAGGCATCACCAACCACCTGGCCAAGTACCGGAACCTGTCTGTAAATTATTTGGTACTAGTCTGCACTGAAATAATATTTTCCTCAAACAATTTATGAAAATGTTAATATACAGGGCTTATTTAGTTTTTTTTTTAACTGACCACTTCTGTTTATGCTTGATTAAGTCTCAGTATGTAAAAATCAAACTTTGCTGGAGAACTTTGGATCTCTTGGATGAAACTGTGATGCTAAACAGGTTGTGGGCTGCTGCACTAAAAGGAGCTTAAATATCTCCCATTTCTCAAAGAAATGTAACATTGGCCAATCAGCTTTTAATCATTTATTTTCTGCTCAAAGTTTAAGGTGATTTCTGGCTCTGTAAAAACCAGGATGTCAATGATCAAATGCAATTTGGTTCTTCAAGATGACAGTTCCTAAAAGAAAGGTTAGATTACTGGAAATTCAGAATAAAACCCTCCACATTTATCCATTTTGCACTTCATCTAAATCCCCCAACAATTTCTTAATTAAAAAAAAGTTTTTCCTCAGATAAAACTGCTTTAACAGAAACTATGCATTATATTATGTATAGTGCACCATTTCACATTGTATATGTAAATTTTTCCTAGTTGTTTGTACAGTGTTGACACATACAGGCTGCACTGTGTGCTGTGGTTAGTTTGTATATTTTCCTCATGCATGCATAGGTAGGATTTCTCCAGATGCTCCGACTTCTTTTCACAGCCCCAATTCATGCATGTTGGGTGAACCGATGATTATTAATTGGTTTAATATGTAAGTGAATGAGTATTTGTCTCAAGTGTTTACGGGGTTCAGAGGGCCTCGGTGACAACATAAGGGTGCACACTGTCTCTTGTCTGCTGGTTACAGAACATCAGCACCACCTCCCTGCAACCTTAATCAGGATTAAGTGAACAAGAAACGAGTGTTAGAATGAGAGAGAAAGCAAACAGGCACTGATACGACGTGATCATCATGTATGACAAATCATGATGTATACAAATTTATATTACCAAACCACAATGTGTTTATAGGGAAACCAAAGTGTTTTACACCCAAAGAATAAACAATTTATTTTGACTCAACACCATATTTGAACTGTTGAGCTGGACTGCACATACTTTATATCCCTTAGATTTTAGAAAGGGGACAGTATGTACAATTCACCCTGTCATTTCATCCATTAAATACACCGCAACAACTGAACCAAGATCAAATTTAAATTAAAACATGGACCTTAAAGGACAAATGTAAATTAGAATATCTTACATGGGCTTCCCCTTTCTGTTAAAAACAAACACGTAATATAAAAGAAACACACAGGTGAAATGCTGATGATTATTTAGACCAACCTTTTGATGGGTATCTCATGGGCTTTCTGGTGATAATGAGAGCAGTGCTCAAGCAGACGTTGATGCTGAGCTTTCTGATCCCTCTGAGACTTCTGTGTTAATAAATGAGTTCTCCTGCAAAGCAATGCTGCTTTAAATCCATGTATTATGTATGAGGCATAAGAGAACGGCACTAAAAAGAAGGAATCATCTCAGCACATATAACTGCCAGAATCCAATCTCAGCTCCATTAGTGCAGGACAAATCCTATACATTGGGACAGGGTCTCCATACGTTTCCATGACGAAGCTCAAGAAGCCATTATGGAAATGAAAGGGGACAAATCACATGTTACAGATCACTGGGTAAAGCAGGAACAAAAGCATGGTGCAGTACACTTAGAGGGGTTGGTTTGACAAAAGAAGCCTGGAACCTGCACGGTTTTCTATGAAGACTTCTAATAAACTCTTGTGTGTGTGTGTGTGTGTGTGTGTGTGCGTGTGTGTGTGTGTGTGGTGGGGGCTGGCATGAACTCAGGATCCTATTAGCTGACAATTGTGTCTTCTTGTATCTACAAATGATGCCGTTCTGTTGTTCCGCAGATCAGAGATTACAACTCTCCTAAGTTTTTCATAACACCGTCATCCTCCACATGTCATACAAACGTGTAGCGGCGTGGCATCCTATTTGATCACACGTCAACACATTAACGCTATCTCCGAGCAAAAACACAGAACTCATTCTGAGTGTGCTTAGAGACACAACTACTGCAGAAGGTTATAGTGGAAGACAATTTGTCTGTGTTTTCCAATGAGCTAGCATCCCCCTCTGAGCGTATGCTCCATCACTGTAGATAAAGATCCTTACAAACAATCTCCCAAATGCTAATTGAGGTAATTAAAGCCGCAGCATCCAGAGGAAACAGGTGCAGGTGGAAGGCATTATTCATGTCCCCCCTGCCCTTGGAGGTAACCCTCTCAATCTAGTGAGGTAAACAAGACAGACATGGGTGCAGTTTTCACTGTTTTCTTTGTTAAGGTGGGCACACAAGAAGCTTTATTTCCCACCGGTGTAACAAAGTCCTTGCAAGTTTGTGTGACAACAACAGATAAGTAATTTTCCCTCTCAATGCCAATATGTGTTCACATACACGTTTACCTTGAGCTGTTTGTGCAGGAACTTTATTAATACATGGACTTTGTGAAATAAACCTACATGATTTTGCTACAGTGCACGGTTTGTTGCTGGATTTGGCACATGGTACAAAATGTCACGAATTCTGAAGCTATAAACGAATTACATAATTATTAATTAATTAAAGTTACTTATTTATGGGTGAAAAAGGAGAGGTGATTTTTCTAGCTATCATTACTCCTCCCCCCTTCCTTCCTATGATGCTTGTCTCAAGAATGTCCTTTGATTTGTCTAGACATTTAAAAAAAAATGCAAATAGCTTCAGCCTAAATGCCAGTGTTAGGAAGTGATGGCGGTGGGGGTCTGAAATCATTACAGAAGACTTGTTTATATCAGACAGTGATTAGATTAATACTCATTAGAGAATATTTGTGTCTGAACTCTTCCTGTGGCCCACAGGCAGCCAGGCAACAGGAACCATGGCAATTAAAAATAGGAAACTGTCATCCTCCATCACCCCTTCATGAGGGAAAAACTCACACATACACAATATCCACCTGTAATATACACGTTATTAGAAAAGAAACAAATTCTCTGTCGGATCAAACATATATTAGATTATAATCTCTAAAAAAATGAAAAACCTGTAAAGTTTTTTTGCTCACTATCCTGATGCATGTGCAATAAACCAGTAGAAAAATCTAAAAAAAAAAGTTAAGTCTGGTCCTCTGGACATTCAAAAAACAAAACAAAATAAAACAAAACAAAAAAAAAATTATGTAGAAATGTTTAGTCTACCCAGACCCAGACCAGTGGTCATTCTGGATGTTGCAGGAGTTTCAGAGAAATTGAGGTTTATTTTCTAAACACAACGTCCCAGTGGCTTTTAAACCCCAAAATACATAACGACAAAGACTGGTTCATCCCAAAGATCCAGTCCCCCGGCACAAACAGAGTAATATTGTGTATGTTGTTCAGTGTCAGGAGGGTGAT
>JARVGV010001459.1:3941860-3957286 GCA_031762435.1 Hypsolebias longignatus | reverse complement strand
AAAAAACGAAGTCCAGATGACATGATTCAACCTTTTTTGTTGTTATATACCTGGATGTCTGAGAAAACAAACTTTGTATTGTTATAGTTTCTTTACCCAAGCTGATGATGTATCTTGAGCAGAAAACCAGGTAATTAAACTAATATAACTTAAGCACAATTTGGTGAAATAACAGTAAAAGCATACGTTTTGAGCTTTTATTTTGCGTTTTGTTAAAAATAAATAAATAAAAAAAAGAGAATCTTTGATTTTTTAATTTTATTTATTTATTTATTTTTGTATATGGAAGCATGTTGCTGCCAAACCAGTGGAAATAAATTAGAAATGTGACTCATACAAAGGTTTACTAAGGGAAGACTAAGGGAGACTATAGGTCTTCTATTCTATAAAATTTACTATAAAAATTCATCACAGCTGGCCCACTGTTAGCTCTTCTAGCAATCCTTCTCCTTTGTGAGACACATCGAGCAGTCAGTTTACAATTTCCGGCCCCGTGCACCTTAGTGCTCAAACACACCAGTGCCATGGTCAGAGCCTGTGCCTGACAGAGAAAAGATTACCCTGGCAGTGTATAACCTCGCTGTCACAACTTGTTATTATTATGTGTATTCCTCGTTTCATTTAACTATACGCAATTAACCCTCATAACTAATCATGCCTTGCAGAGTCAAAAGTATGCATGCACAAACCTTTCCTTCAAAGTAAAAATGAGTTGCAGAAAGCTGAATACATTCAAGCGCCTTTGTAAACGCAAGGTTCCCACTTCCACACCACTGGTTACAGTTTGCCATGATGGACTAATATGTAATGGCCATTCACATTACACGAGCAGAAAATGACTTGATTTACTACAAAAATAATCATCATCCCACAGTGCACTGCTCCCCTGCATCCACGGAATCAGAATTAATAACAAAATCACTCATTAGCAGACACATAAATCGAGTTTTTTAAGTACATAACAAAGTGAATGGAAAATAATAAAAAAATTAAAGAGAGAAAAGTTTATGAGCTTGAGTGTAATGTACGAGAGTGACAATAAATGGAGTTACACTCATTTCATAAAGCTTCACATTTCACTTCCCTTACACAGTTCTAATATTTCAGCTAAAGTAACTTAATGAAAGGAAATCATTCTTCCAACACAGGGTACTTCAAAAGCCTGCACTGAATTTATTTAATATGTAGTATAAGGACACCGAAAGTTGTTAAGAGTATTCATATTTTCAACATCTTGTGAGTAGATTTTTAAAGTATACATAGTTGTTCCTTCGCTGTAGGCAGTTATGCATTGCTGAAGCAGAGAAGGCCCGCTGGCACACTTTAAAATGTGAAATCTAGAGAAAAAGTTAACTAAATCTTTAAAGGTGTGTGACGCTACAGTGAGAAAAACATCATTAAAAAGCTGAAAGCATAAACATTACATGACAAAATTAAACAAAATTATGACCAATCTCAGATCATGCTCATCGCTGGGTAAAGAAGCTCACGTGTTTTATTAGTTTGATGAAAGAGTACATTTGATCAGGAAGATGAGAACTGTATGTGAAAATTCATCATTGCATTTGAGAAAGTTCATGCACATGGGCATTATTGCATTTTTTTTTTTTTTAACTGTATATGTATCTTCATGCATCGAAAGTAATCACATTGTAACAGACCAAAGTTCATGCTCATGGGCATCATTGCATTTTTTTTTTTTTCAGTATATTTATCTTCATGCATTGAAAGTAATCACATTGTAACAGACCAAAGTTCATGCTCAATAATCCAGGCATAAAATCTAACAATTTTAGACCAGGTCATCTGGACACTTTCTTTTTGTGCTGGGATGTTTTGTCTTCATTCAAATGACTTCCTCAAAGAAGAAACGTATTTTCCACTGTTTCCACTATGGAGTATGCTGTGGGAATCAGTTTTGTTTGGTGGCTTCTCAGATTGAGGGAGTCCTTTGGATGAAGGACCAAACGTCTCAGCACAAAATAAAAACTGTCCAGATGACCTGACTGAACTTTGTTGCACATTGTAACAGGTTATTGTTGTGGCATAAACAAGGCACCATATTTGGAAATAGCCAAATAGAATTTGTGTTTATTATTGAGCATGCATCAGGGTAATTTGTGTTTGTGTTTGTTGCACAAACTTCATTAATTGAGATGTTTAGAGTTTGATGGTGTGAAGGCCCTCAGAAACTAAAAAGAAGTAATATTTTTTACATTAAAAAAAAAGTAGTTCTAGTACAGTTGGGATATTAAAAGAGCCAGAAAGTAAGCCCATAAAAACCTACAGACAGGTGTATCAGTGACGAGAAATATGACCTAGGCTTCAAAATGCAATAAAGACACATTTTAGCTCTGATCATCCATAATAGTAATTTATCAAAGTGTGGGGGGAAAAAAGATCCACCATTCCTTTCACCATTAAAAAATGCATATAGCTTTGTATGTAGTTTTAAGCTAAGATCAGCTTATGTTGAGAAAATGATGGAGTTGTGGCCATTTATGTCAAACCTTGAAAAAGTATGTGCAATCTCATGCAAATCTATATTTATTTGCCAAATAAAAGGACTAAACAACAGGTTTCTTTATGAAAAATAAATAAATAAATAAATAAATAAAAAATATAAACATACAAACGTTCTTTAGGACTTAATTTACAAAAAAACTACATCAGTAGTTTTCAACCATTCTGACCAGAGTTCCCAAAATCTCACACTACTTTACAAACTAATTCCACTGACTTTTGTTTAATTCTCAGCAACAGAATCTGAACACACTATGTTCAATAGCTCTGTGAATCTCTTCCTCAGAGAAATCGTACCGCTTTTTTAACAAGTTTGGCACTTCCTCCATTAACATGTCAGGTCCCAAATTAACATGTGAATGATTTAGATTGTTTTCACACCTGAGAGTTCAGTAGACTCAGTTCTATTGGGACCAAAATTCTGAAAAATTGTTTAAATTTTCAGTTGGTGCGATTTGCATCCACACTGCATGGAGTCCATCGAGCCAACCTGTTCCCCGCCTTGCCTGCGGTGGTGCTGCACCAAGAACTACTGAAGGAAACGACACAAACCCTCTGAAGAAAACACTTCTTCTTCTGGAAATAAAAACAAAAATGGAGTAAAACACACTTGCAGAAAGATATGGAATACAAAATAAAGACTTTGCTAACAATAATCTGCTAAGTATTATATCACCCTGGTTAATACCGGAAAGTAAAGTAGACAAGAAACTGTTGATATGGAAACAAGAATGGAAGTGTAATGAAATTAGAAGTAAAGTTAGCAGATATATTAAGGAATCATATTATAATTACTTACACATACTGTATATACTGATGGGTCGAAAAACATAAAGGGAAGAGTGGGAACAGGAGTGTTCACACCTGAATTTGACATAGGTATTGTCCAAAGGATCTCAGATCACTTATCAGTACTGTATACAGTACTCAGCAGAAGCGATGGCAATAATCTTTAGTTTAGAATGGGTTGAAGAAGTTAGACCAGATAGAATAGTAATATCCACAGACTCAGTAGCTGTACTAGACAGTATACATTCCAATGGAAACAGTAGCAAGGACCTCATAATAGAAATACATCATACATTGTTTAGATTGCAAAGAGGAGGAATTGACGTGTATTTCTGTTGGGTTCCAGCACATGAAGGAATAGAAGGGAATGAAAGGGCAGACGAACTTGCCAAATCTGCGCTAAAAAAGGATTTGATGGTTCATATTCCATACAGAAAGGGAGAGGGAAAATCGATGATCAAAAAGAAAGGGATGGAGGAATGGCAAAGGAGTTGGGATGAGGATAGGAAAGAAGAAGATACTATATGATTCAAAAATCAGTTTCAATGAAGAATTTTAAAGGAAAAAGAAGAAGGGATGAGATTATAATTATGAGATTAACGGTATGACATACTTGTCTTAATGACACTAAGTATAGGATGGGGAAATGGACTAATGATAAATGTGGAAACTGTGGAGAAACACAGTGTTGAACACGTGTTGATGGCTTGTGTTAAATATACAGAGGAAAGGGTAAAACTGAAAAAGAAAATAAAAGAGAAGAGGAGAATGGAGTTTAGAAGGAATATTAAGTAATGAAGGGGATAAGGACAAGATACCTAAAATAAGAAAAGCACTGCTTTCATTTTTTTTTACAAAACATTAACATTAAAAGCAGAATACTGTATAGGGATAGAGGCCATGGGCTGCACACTCTTGCTCAGTAGGTGGCGGTATGCACCTATCAGTTGCTTGCAATCCGCCAATAAATTAACAGAAGACGACGAAGAAGAAAAATGGAGTAGAACCAAATTTTTGTGGTTTTAGGATTTCTGTTTTGTCTGTGGCTCATGTGCCAACCAAACATTTTTCAACAATGAACTCAGCATGAGTGGAAGATGAGGCAGAAGATCATGGAGAATGTTGTTTTTTACACAAGGCGGCTGAGACGGCTCTGTGTGAGGTAAGAGAGGTGCACGTTTGTGTTGGTTGTATTTACCCAGAATGTCCTGCTCTGTAGCCCACTTCCTGCTTTTGTAGCAGTCTCCGGTCCGCTTGCATTCACAATGCATTCGAACCACACCAGAGTTCACTTCAACCAAACCAAGACCTAGGTATTTAGTCAGACCAGAGTTTGCTTTTTTGGTCTGAATCAGAGTTCGATTGTGCATTCACACCTCCTCAAATGAACTGGACTTTCTAGGCAAACGAACTAGAGTTTGATTAAAGCGGACTAAACAGGGCTGATGTGAATGCACCCTTAGTGTCACAAGTGGACCTAAAGTGTTGGATAGAGTGTTGCCCAAAGACATATTGGAATGACATGCAAACTAACATTTCAAAAAGTGACATGTGACTCAAGATTTATTAGTTTTCCACTTTACAAAGCCAGACTGCCTCATAAACTTTGCAAAAACGCTGACATTTTTTTTCCTTTCCAAAATGACAATAAAATGGGCATGCATTATGATAAATTGAACAATTGTGATATTTGTCTACACTTCTTTGAGTTTAAAACTGTTTAAAATAGCTGCATGTGTCAAAAAAATACAAGTTTTCTGGAATTGCTTTTCAATTTGCTTTTCTTTCTGCACACGAAGGGTCAAAACCTATATTTCTGTAGAAAATAACAATAGATTCAGTTTTGTTAAACACATCAGGTCTGCTGTTTGAGCTGATGCATTACCAATATCAAAATCTCCCAGCATGCAGGGAGAGCTTGTTGTCTGATTGCTGTCAGCAGCACTGAATGAATATTGACTTCTCTCTTGCTGGACTCACATTAGCCATATCTCAATATACTCATAACCTTCTATTAAGTTTGTGAAGGCTGACTGTGCGGTGTTCCACTTTAATATCATCAGCCCTTCGCCTGCATTTGTTATTTTCAGCTCAGATCTGATAGTGGACATGTTTAGGCATGCATTCTCATAGTCTCCACCTCGATTGTTTACACCTTTCCCACTTGATTAGGAATGATGCGAAAGGGAACAACTTGTGTAAGTGATTTCACATCGTCCCGCCTTGTGGCTGTGTTAAATATAGATGATGTGGTAAGCATCACTATAGTTGTTCCAGATATTTATTGACCACCTGGTGGTCTGCATAAACAGAACATCAGTGCTTTCTTCATCTCATATCAGTCATTCCTTTGAAACCGGCAGGAAAAATTGACAGTTTGATTAATGCAGCCGAGGAACCCACAGAATTTAATGACCACTGGTTGCCTCATACAATCTATCTGCTGAGCTTTTGAGAACTGGTATTTTAATGTCTATATTTTTATTGCTTCAAACATCTCTTTCCCTAGAGCTATTTAAAACATCTTGATGAACTTGATGATCTAGTTGGCCGATAAAGCCCTGCAGGACTGTCTTGGGCATGTTGAGTTAATGCAATGCAGACTGTGATTTATATATTTATTTATTTTTTAATTTAAAGTTTGTGACCGCAAGATGACTATCTACTGCATGAGTCACAGAAAGTTTGTGATTATTTATCAAACTTTCTCTGTAACATCACAAAATGGAAATAGAAAATTAGGGAAAAATTACCAAAGGATGATATGCAAAAAGTGCTAAAATGATCTGTTAAGATGCTGTTTGGAGCCCAAGGCCACATGTCGAAATAAGAATGGAGGTCGGGAAAATTCACTCTCACAATTTAGTAAACCATATGCATTGGGGGTTTAACTGTACTTGTATTTGTGCACAATTGTCCAAAAACAAAGTCACAAAAGAGTGTAAGCAATCAAACAAAGAATATTTTAGTCACAGGTGATCCCTGCTCCCATCTGGTAGAGGATGCACATTTTTCACTGCTTTTTGCTCGTTGCTTCGACTGAAACTGAGTAAAGGAAGATACTATCTAAAGAGCTCTCAGATAAATCAAAGCAATGATAGATGGTTCAGATGAAACACAGGAGCTGTTTTTTAATTTATTTTTAATCAGCAGTGTGGAAACTTTATGCAGCCCTTGTGAGGGGGCCAGTTGTTCGGCAAATTAACATTCAGTCGTTCTTTCTTTGACATGTTATAACGAACCATGACCCTAAAACTGAAGTAGTTACAATTGATGTCTGTGTGCTGCTGTGATTCTAGTACATTTGTGGGTTGCAGGTGGAGAAATGACTTAATTTTAGTTTATTAATTTAGTGCCAATTCACAACAAGTCACCTCATAATAAGCTGTGTTTCAGTGAGATGCCGGGGGAGTAGATTTACATAAACGGGGAAACAGAACTAAGCACAACACCAGCTGTGAAACAAAGGATTGACAACAATTTTTTGTTTGTTTCCTCTGTCTCCTCTGAATCTCACTACAGTAAGGGTGCTGTCAGAGCAGGGCTGGGAACATAGGTGGTCCCAGTCAACTCAATGAGACTGTCTACCCACAAGTATCCTGTAGATGGTTAGTCACTAATGGTGATTGCGCCCTCTACCCTAATGCCTCTTGTGAAAACAATTTACTAAACTTGTTCTTTGCAGTGATCTCCCTGTGTTCCTGGACTCCTTGGTCTCCTTGATGTTCTTTGCAACCTCTCGTCTACTCCAGGCCTGCCCCGTCAGCACCAACTCTGGTTACTGGACTCCATCTTCCTTATGGTTTATCTTTATATTCTAATTCCTTTTGCCTGCTCTCACACCACAGCACCTACACACCTCTCTATACCAAGGCAACATTTTCCCAGAGCACAAAACCACAGCCTGACAATATTACCAGGAAACTGTAAATCAAATCAGACCAAGTGAGGAAATATTCTGGCCACAAACATATAAACTATAAACTGGAAATACCTTTACTAATCTTTTGGTCCTCTGCAGATCCTCCAATTCCAGAAATTTCCCACCCTCTGTATAATACATCACTTACTGTAATATTTTTCTCAACCTGAGTCTTGTCAGTGTTCTGTAATTTGGGTTCTGATCTAACTCTAAATTAGTCAAAAATCACAGAACAATCCACCCAATTACAAGAATACCAGAACCCCTCAGGCACTGAAAATCTCCACCACACACTTTATCACCAACAGGAAAGTACCCAACATGAATAAAATCCTGAAATATATAAAGAGATTTTTACCCAAAGCATGTAGGAGCTTGGAAATATGCTTTTAAGCACAACAGAAGGCAACATCTAACTTGTTCAGATGCATCATCCATGCTGACATTAGTTTTGCCAAAATCACAAAAGAAATGCACTTTCTCCTGTTCAGGCTGGAATAAAAGTTAAATCAGAAAAGAAGA
Source organism: Hypsolebias longignatus (assembly GCA_031762435.1). Taxonomy (NCBI): domain Eukaryota; kingdom Metazoa; phylum Chordata; class Actinopteri; order Cyprinodontiformes; family Rivulidae; genus Hypsolebias; species Hypsolebias longignatus. The sequence continues at coordinate 3,949,530 of JARVGV010001459.1, read as the reverse complement.
ATATTGATTTTAAAGAACATTTACTTTCACTGTGACAACAGTACCTGCAGCCACACAGTGAACCAAGGTTGAGGTAATAATATTGGTATCTTGTATATTTTTTTGCTGATTGTTAATATGTGCAAGTCTAAATAACCAAATTTCAAAAACTGAGCATTCATATGTTTATGTAGTTTGTTTTCACACACAACAACATTTGATATAGTTTACTATTTGGAGTGCACACATTTAGTTAACTTCCTTTGCCACGTCTTGATGCAATTCTTTGGTTATTTGCAATGATTATCTTTTGTTTCTTTGAGTTGCCGGTTTCTGTGGATATGCTGCTGAAGTGATCATGCCACTCTCTGCAAACAGCCCATCTGCATCACATCTAGAGATCAGTCTAACTGGGCTGTACCATGCTGTATGTCGGAAAAGGGAGATATTAAATATTGTATTTTGATATTTCTCTAGATAAAAGTTGTGGTTTTAAATACTGTACATTTGTTTTTTTACGTTACTTTTTAGCACTACTGGACCGGTTATGTTTTGTTGCTAACAGTGATAGCATCAAACACTACTGTATTTGTAATTGTGTCTGTTTAATTTGTATCCTCCCTAGTGTGTCAGAATGGCCTGAATCAGACACTTTATAAGTTTCCCTCTTGTCTCAATCAGGGGCCAGTTAGTGCTTTAGTTTCTATGTTGGTACCTTAGTTTTGTTTTTTTGTTTTTTTCTGTTGACATGACCAGAACTTCAGTATTTTGAGTTTCATTAAATACATTTGAAACCTTTTGTATCCAATTTCCTGTGTCTCTATTGCTGGTATATGCAGACCCTAACACTCATGTTAATGTGTAGAACAGAAATTATTGCAAAATTTTCTCCCAGGCCATAAATCTAACCAAAAAGACTGGCTGTTGATAGGTGATTCAAACATTCAAACCCTTCAGTCATCCAATATTATATATTTTTGTTGAAATTGTAGTTATATCTACCACTGGGGCTGTGGTTGCTTGGTGGTCAGTGCCGTGGTCTTAGGATCCTGAGGTTGTGGGCTTGAGCCCAGGTTGCATCAAGAAGGGTGTAAAATAATTGTCAAATCTTTCATGCAAGTGCTTACTGTGGCAACTCAAAGAAGGGAGCTGCTGAAAGAAACTTACTTCAGAAGACAAACTATAATGTACCCTTCATTACCTCAACTACTAATGTAAAGTACATCAAATTGTATATTTTAATGGTCAAAATCTAAAAAAATTATTTGCAAATGACATAATTACATGTTAAATAGATTAGGAAATTTTATAAAACTAATTATCTGCCTCTCATGGTGAACCTTAAGCAAGACATTGTTGGACTGCAATCCTTACCTCACACTCTGGGGGCCGAGATGGGGTAGAGGTAGGGCAGCCAACCCAGGACCCAAAAGCCCCAGGCTCGATCCCCAGCCAAACCAACATCTCATGGTGTCCCTGAGCAAGACGTCCAATCCCCAATAGCTCTTCAGGCACCCACATAGCTAGGCAGCTAATATCACAGTTCTACTACTCTTGTTGGGTAAGGAGAGACCTTCCCAGTTGGGTGGCTTTGGAGAGGGCCTCAATTACATCCAGTTCCTCCTCTGCATTACTCTGCTCTTGGATGACTTTTAAAGTCAGTATAAACCTACACTTTTATCTCAATTGTGATCTGGACAGTTAAAATTTGGAACCATCTCAGAAGGGCATTTAACTCTACAGAGTTACTGTTTTGGCACCAGTGTCAAATAATATGTTTACTCCATCAGTAGCTGATACAGCCATTGACACCTGGGTCTTGAGGGGAGTGCATTCATTGTGTGATCTCTACATTGATGGTAGAATTCACTTCGTTTGAGCAGCTGGTACAGAAGTTCAATATCCACGAGTCACAGTTTTTCATATTTGCATCTGAGACTTTTTGTGATGTCCAACCAGTGGCGGCTGGCGGCATTTTCTCCGAGGTCTATAATTCCAAAATAGACATAGAGTATATGTTTACAGTACATAATAAGAATGTAGCCATAGGCTAAAAGCATCTCCTACCAACATGCTGTGATTCAATTTAAGTTAGTGCACTGGCTGCACTGGTCCAAAGACAAGCTGTCCAAGATCAAAGCCAACCTGGACCCTGCATGTAATCATTGTAAACAGATGCCTGCATACATTCTGGATCTGTCCCAAACTGCAGACTTTTTGGCAACCTATTTTTGACACCTTATCTGTGATATTGAAAAAAAAAATAGTATGCATCCTTTATGATTCTCTGCTGTTGTTGTTGCCCACTGCTGTCACTAGTCTTTGCTAAAATTCAGGTCTCTCTTGAAAATGAGTCCCCGAGACTCAATGTGATTAGCTTGTACAAATAAAGGTTGAATTAATATGTGTGGAAGCTGTATACACATTACCATTCATCTCACTTTTCGAGGTGGTCTCTGTGGATATGTCCTTCAGCAAGTATGAGAAGGATGTGATTGCTTTTGGTTCTCTTTTGGCCAGAAGACTTGTCTTGTGCAGCTGGAAGAACCCACACCCTCCAGCTTATGTTCACTGGATAAGATAAGTGATGTATCATGTTCATTTAGAAAAAAAAATAGATGTATTCTGAAGGGTTCTTTTCAACGATTTTGAGACACTTGTCAGCCTTTTATGTTGTATATAGAAAACTTGTCAGTGCCTGTTTAGTTTATTTGTGTGTGTGGCTGATCCAGTATGGGACGGGAGAGGTGGGAGGTTTTATTTTTGTTTGTGTTCTTTTTTGTTTGTTTGTTTGTGTGTTCAATAAATAAATAAATAAATAAATAAAATTATTTGATTAAAAAATATCAAACAAATGTGGAATGGCTCTGGATCTGTGTCAGCATTTCTTTTTGTTATTATTTTTTTTATTTAAGTGTTGAGGTACAAACTGAAAGCCAAAATTTCAAGACAATGCAGGTAGTTTATGTCATAAATCATCTTGATGACTAATCTTTGTGAATAAAATAAAATAATTAGGAAGAATCCATTTTTTTGAGCTTCCTCTGATGTGAATCTCTAAACTTCTATTAATCATTGATAAGAACCATCCAAAATGTGGATGTTTGTAGCTGCCATTCAAAGGCTGTCAGAAATTCAGTTTGGAATAACATCATAAATCTGTGAAATACACAGGGACAATTAAATAAGTCAGATTTCTCTCCTTGAAATGGGCACAAAGCATTGTAGTGAATTTAACTGAACCTCAAAGAAAATATTCAGTAGAAACACAAATACTTTCACGTTAGTGTCGGTGTTCACAAAGTGAATTAACACATCTTTTCAGTTAGATACAGCATAAACACCAAGCCAGAAGGATAAAGAAGAGAGCGGACATTTACACAGAGGGGAAAAAAAAGATGGACTTTGTGTGGGGCAGTAATCAAAGAGAGGTTCCTCAACTGGCAAGCTGGAAAAATGCAGATAAACAAAGACTTTTTTTGATCTTCAGAGAAGCGAAACTATTGATTAAAGCTCCATGAGCCCAGTTAGGTTCTGCATTCATATACCGGAGCATGGTGATGAATTGGGAAGACAGACTGCTGTGTCAAAAAAAAACTAAAACAGAAACAAACCTAAAGCTGCGAAGTCTATGCCGAAGGCATCATAGACTGAGATGCCAACAGGTGGCCATCATGCTTCAGGGTAAAGACTCACCTGGTGAGTCTAGCTCTACAACCCCCGCCAAGAAAAATGAGACATTTGATGTCCAGTAAAAAAGTTTTATAGGAAGAAAAGAAAACAAAAAAATACTAAGCTAACGCACAAGTAGTGTAGAATTCAAATAAAACGATCATTGAGTCAAAGTTACCATGAAGCTTATTATAATTTCAACCTCACACTGGATAGATTCATATTTAATACTTACTGCTGAGAGTTCTTTTACCAGCAAACAACCATTTTAATTAGTCACATGGCAAAATAAAATCAGCTGGTTTACCTGTGCCAACAGTTTACTAAACATTTTTTCCATTGTAAAATTCTGTTTAAACATTAGTCCAACTTTAATGTCCAATGTCTTGCTCAAAACAGTTCTTTAGACTAAAGTTAAGCACCATATGAGTCATGACACATACGTGTGTATGACTAATGGTAGTCCAATATATTGTTTTTTGAAACCGTTTGCCACCATTAATGAATTAGAATCAATGAATGTGATCCTTACAAATAGCCCCACAGAGGAGAGCTGGCTCAACTATCAGCTGAGTCAGAAAATATGAGCAAGTCAGGCCCCCAAGGTAAAGAAAAAACTAGAAGGTTTGAGCATTATAAAGCAGAGAATAGATCAAATCTGCATGTTTCTTGTTGCAATAAACAAGAATGTGACTGATTTATAGATAGGGTGTAATGAGGACTGACATAAATAAAATAAATAATACTATAATAAAATAGTAATTTGCTTGCAGTGTGAGAGAAAAAAAAAGTGCAGCTCCTTTTGTACCTTTATTATGTTTACTGAGATTCATTTATGCAATTTAAAATCTTTTCCCCATGTTTTTGTATTTCACTGGCTATTACTAAAAACAGTGGACACAACATTCACTGTAGCGGTAAGAATTATTCCTAACTCAATTATTTTTTCATTCATTCAACCTTTAGTCCCATTGAGCCTCGGGGACTCATTTACAAGAGAGACCTGATTTCTTAACAAAGAGTGATGACTATAGTGAGTAGCAACAACAACAATAGAAAGTCACAAAAGAGGCATGCACATTTTTTTTTAAATCAAAACAGAATAGTAACCAAACAGACAGTCAAAAGGAAAAGTAGCCAAAAGAGGAAGAATAATTTTTTTTTAAAAAGAAAAAAAAAAAAAAAAAAAAAAAAACAGCTAGATTATAAGGCAGTATAGAAAACTAAAACAGGAACATGTCTGCATTGTTTTTTTCCATAAACTTAGCAGATGTTTGAAGCCATGTAGAGAGGTCAACGTCGAGAGCTTCACATCTTTTTACAAGATATTCCAGGAAACAGGAGCGGAGTAGGAGAAGGCCCTTTTTCCTAGTTCAGTCAGCACTGAGGGAACACTGCAGGTAATAATGTCCTGAGAGCGCATGCTGTAGCTGCACTCACACAGAGACGGAGCTGTATGAAGACAGCAGACCAAGAAGTGATTTAAAGATGAAAATGTTCCAATGAGAGAGTCTGCGTGAAGTTAATTATGTCCAGTTAACCAGTGAATACAGGATGCAGTAGAGGGTACGGTAGTTATAGCCAGTTTTGAATCTTATGCCCCATTTGCACTGCGCCTACTCAGCCCCATGGGCAACACGCCACAGAAAGAACCCTTTTGCATCAATACTTTAGCTAGTTTTTAGCTGATTTGAGGCTGATTTGAGTCCTCTTTTCATCCCTGCTTCTCTGGTGGGACCGAGCTTGCTCATTGTCGAGCTAAGTCTGGACCAAAATGTGAATGCTGGTCTCTGATTGGTCAGGGGGAGGAGTCACTGGACCTCAGAAACATTTCACCAATCCGCCATTTACAATTTCTTGGGATGCGGAGCAGCGGCTGGATCTATTTTTAAGATTAAAAAAAAAAATAATGACAACACCGTACAAAAAAAGTCACAAAAACATTTTTCTGTTAAAAGTTTGTATTTTTGCAATATTGTCGTCTGGTTTGTTGTCATTTTGAGATTCCCTTAAAAAACTGTTAGCATGTTGGATTATGGGGGTTGTTTTATTTTTTTGACAGCATGTTTTAAGATTACCCTTGGAGTCAAATGTGTACTGAAGATTTCGAGGTCACTGAACTAACTGCAGGACATGACCTCCCTTTGCAGCTGTAGCAATGTGCATTTTCTAAATGAGGATAGAGAGGATTGACAAATTTGTTCTCGTATTCTTCTTTAAAAGCGTTCATAGGAGTCACTGAGTTGTCATACATTAGAGCTGTGAGGGTTTATTGTGAGAAAGCTCACCTTTTCTCCCATTGGATCACATTTGTCTGAAATTCACAACATAATATATACCGGTAATCATCTGTTATTCCCAGCACCAAAACCAAGTGCATATTGTGCAAGTCCCAAGCACTTGCTACATTTCAGATTTGGATCCTGTTTGCATATAAAGCCTTTGTGCAACAGATGGACAAACATTTTTTAAATAGGTTTTAGAGGTTTAGATTACCAATACTATGACTGAGTATAAGAGCTCCCCTAATATTGTAATTGCCTGAACTTTTGAATATTGCACACAAATGCAGATGAACCAGCTATCTCTAAAACTGATAAATACCAATGCTGCACTGGCACAGTTCAATGGTGGAGTAAATATGAGTGAAAGGACCAACGATATCTGAGACACAAAATGCAGTTCAGACCCTCTTGGACCCATCAACAATTGCTGGGGTTTCTTCATTGTTGCCTCTGTGCAAAGCTTCCATCTGAGACAGAGAATGATGAAAAATGACAATAAACAGCTCAGTAAAACTCTTCACACTTGTGCCCCGAGCCAAGACTATGAAAATATAATTGGAGCCATTAATGTTGTTTGCAAAGTCTTTGCATAATTCACTCTTATCACCTTTGATATCTCTTTTAAAATGTTTATGATCAATTGGGGATAACAACATTTGTAATTATTATTATTCTGTGGTGCATAAAGGGGCACGAAGCAGCTTTAATTCCAATTGCAGTAAGTAATTTTCATTAAATGTCAATTTGTTATTAATTCAGAGCACCGCTGAAATCAAATAGTGTTCATTAATCACTGTGCCGTCCAGCGGGCTGCTAATTAAAATGTTGGGGGCGAGCTCGTTATTCACTGGCAGTCCTGATTGTTAATGTCGACTCATTGTCCTCCTCTAGCACACTATCATTTATTTTCTTTAGTTTTCTTGTAAACTCCTGTTAATTATTGAATTGCTTTTCTAGACCCCTTGTGACACTTTTTTGATTGTCATCAAAGTGCTGTCATTTAAAGGAACTTGTCCTCTGGTTTGTTGCACCCTGAAAACAACTGTATCAGAAACTTTCAGTATTTTCTTTTGACGTGTAATTGCCGATATGTACTGTATTTGAAAACATAGAAGATGTACTGGTAAGTGTCTTGTAAATGTTAGACATAATGATGGATCTTAGACTTTAAATATACCTTTCAGTTTAGGAACTGCCAGAATCATTATGCTAAACAGCTTCAGTCTGTAATGCTTCTGATAGACAAAATGTGGTCACTACATAAGGTCTTTTTTCTAGTGTGTAGTCTGACATGATTAAATAATTAGTACTAGCAGTTCAATCAGAGGTCTATATCCACAACAGTAGGCTCAGAAGACCAAGGTCGGTGTCTTTGACTCACGCACACCTCAGCCGGGGATATAACCTGTTTTCCTTCCCCTCAATTATGCATGTTATCCAACAGCAGCCATATGTCTCTGTCAATACCTTTTCCTAGCATTCAGTGGCGGTCTGTGTGGGATTTGTGTGCGTTAAATAATGCAGTGCCGAAAGGTCAGGGGAGAGACGAGTAGAGGGCCAAAGCTTTGGTGAGTTGCACATAGACGGGGGGTGGGGAACTGGGGGGTTGGCAGGGGGGTTGGGTTGAGACTGAGACGCTGCCGTTAATTTCCAGGTCAGTACCAATAATGAAATGCACATGGTAAAAGACAGCCCATGATCATGGGGAAGCTACGCCCGCTGAGACATCATCAA
>JARVGV010001459.1:3739879-3762377 GCA_031762435.1 Hypsolebias longignatus | reverse complement strand
TTTGAATGTCCAGAGGACCAGACTTAGCTTTTTTAGATTTTTCTACCTGGATTATTGAGCATGCATCAGGGTACACTAAATAATGTTTTAGTTGATTAAAATATGTGAAAATCTCTTCTTGTAAAAGGACCGATGAGCTCCGAGGCAAAAGACAAACGGAAACCAGAATAAAGATGCTGTACCTTTCGTTTTTTACCCTCCCTGTCACTGCAGTCTGAAATCCCACTCCCTGGCCTTGGCGAGGGCGTGGAGCGCAGGGACAGGGAAGGAGACGGAGTGAAGTCTCTGACTGGGGGTGCAGGGGAGGATGTGGGTGTGGGAGAAGAGGCGGGTGACGGCCACCCAGAAAGGATAATGGGTTTGTATTGAGATGGAGACAGGCACTGGGCTTTATGAGCAGCTTTAGCAGGTGTGGCTCTTCTGAATACAGGCCAGCTCACCACTGGCTCACTCCCTCCAACCTTGGGGGTTTGTTTTAAATGAGGGAGAGGGGGTGCAGCGTCTGCACGAGCAGAGTAAGGTGGGATGTGTGAATGAGAAGACGAGGGGACGGGCGAAGTTCTTAGTTGCTGGGAGAGCATCTGGAGCCTCGAGAGAGAAGAATTCGTTTGGCGAGTCCGGGTCTGGGTCGCAGGAGGCTCAGCTGGAAGTTCAGGGGGCGAGGAGATGAGATTTTTCAGGTTGTTACCGCTGTGGTCCTTGAGGGGCGCGTGCACGTTGCTGGGCCTCAGCTCACGTAACTTAGAACTGGAGCCAAATGGAGCATTCGCAGAGGCCGAGTTGTCGTGCCTTGACGGAGAAACAGCTGCGACATTCGAGAACTGGGGAGTTTGAGGGAGTTTGCTCTTCACCGGTGGAGGAGAAGTCACCTGGTGGCGTCCTTTCACCTGAGCTTGAGGACGTCTTCTGCCGTGAGCGCTCGACTCCGTCGTCGGGGAAGCGACGGGCTCCGCGCAGACGTGGTTTTGACCATCTATAGACGCAGATGAGGAGAACTGGGAGGACAGTTCTAAGGGAATGGAGGCCACGCTGGAGGCAGCTGAGCACGCGTTACAAAACGACAAAGTCACATGATTAACGGGCCAGCAGGGCGTGTAAGGTCTCTGTAGCGCAGAAGACAGGACAGGAAGACGACCTTTCCTGAGGATGGCCGTCAGGAGGGAAAGCCGAGTGACGGGAGGTCGGTGCCGGGGAGGGGGTGACTGTGGACAGGCGGATGACAGACTGTCACAGGATGAGGAGCAGGTCTGGGGGATGTTAACCAGGCTAGATCCAGGAGCTAGCGTGTGCCGCTTGATCTGGACTATAGCGGGGGAGAATACACCTGAGCGAACAGACGAGCAGGGAGAAACCGTTCGGCTGAAAGGAGCCGGGGAAGTCAGGATGGACTCTCTGGACGAGGCCGGGGTGGGGAACAGGTCTGCCCAGTCGGTGGGACTTGTTCTGTCCTCTGGGGCTGACGCCGTGTGTGCAGAGCAAGCCGGCGCATCCTCGGAACGTCCAGGGATATCGTGACACAGCTGCCGGGAAACGCCCCTGTGTTTGTCAACAGCTGTTTCCACGGAGACCGTATCCACGTCTGCTCGGCCGGGGGTGTTTTCAGACGGAGCTCTGGCTGACGGTGGAGCTCTGGTCTGAGAGAAGTTCCTGCGATCCTGCAGAGACTAAACAGAGTTTGTCATTAAGTCTCTTTCATCTGCAAAGGTTTATATTCACATTTCCTAAAAGTCCCAGTGACTTTACCATTCAGAGTGTTTGTTACTTGGTCTGTCAGTCGTGCGGATTAGTAAAAATATTAAAGCTACCATTTAACAAAATGACAAGAACTTAAGCTCTTAAACTAACAGACAGGAGAGCCAATAAATGCACGCATTGTACAATAACTGTTTCTCTTTTAATCCTATGACTGTTATCTTTTTTACAGACACAAATTTGCAAACCTTGCACTTAAATATACATTATCATGTCACTGACCTCACAGAACACTGTGGGGGTTCTTGTGGTACTTACTTGAGGTTGTGCTTCCTTTTCAGTTTCAACAAAGTTCCTGATAAAGACCATTTCTGCTTTGAAAAGCTCCCCCTCTGACATGCTGCCCCCGGTTGTCTCCTCGTGGGACGTGGCTTCATTCTGACAGGAGAGAGAAGGGGAGTGCGTTTATGAGGAGCCAAGCATGTGAAACCTGAGAAAAGCAGAGTTGAAGCTGCAGCAAGCCTCTATGATTTCACCACACGTATAATTCACATGCACGTCCACATGCTCTGCTGATATTTATGTAGCGCCTGACTTATCGTCAGTGGTGACTGTGTCCCCCTTGTTGTGTTTACAGGCAACATACAGTCATCACATATTTCAAATGTCAGTCTAACTTTGTTTTACTCTAAATCAGAACAGTTTGTCCTGGCAATCACATGTTACAATAAATTATCAGACAGTTATAAACATAATTAAAATATAATTAAAATGTTTGATGACTGTAAAGCACAGTTCCTGTTTCAGTAGCTAATGGAAGCGCATTAAGTGCAGAAGTAGTCCCTCGTTTATCGCGGGGGATCCGTACCCTGAAGCCCTGCGATAAGTGGAAAACCGCGAAGTACGAATAGTAGAACAGCAATATTTTGGTTTTTTTAGCCTTTCATAAGAAAAAAATTTTTTTTTCAAAGTCATATTTTCACTATGTTATTCATACATTTATAAATGTCATAGTTCCAAACTAAATATTTATGTTACAAACTAAATATTTAACTCATAAGTCAAATATTTAGTTAACGAGCTGAATATTTACCTTCACATTAAATATTTAGTTTACAGACTAAATGGTCATGTCCAAGATAAATGTTTAATTTACAAACTAACTATTTAACTTACAAGTTAAATATTCAGTTATTTAACTAAATATTTAACTCGTAAGCTAAATATTTAGTTAGCAAGCTGAATATTTACCTTCACATTAAATATTTAGTTTACAGACTTAATGTTTATGTCCAAGATAAATGTTTTATTTACATACTAACGATTTAACTTACGTTAAATATTGAGTTATTTAACTAAATATTTAGGTATAAATTAAATATTTAATTTCAAAGATAAATATTTAATTTCAAAACTAAACAATTAACTTCCAAGCTAAACATTTAATTCCTAAACTAAATGTTTAATTTGATAACTAAATATTTAGCTCTGACCTAATTTTTTTATTTTCCAAGCTCAACATTTAATTTCCAAAATAAATATTTAATTTGCTAACTAAATATGTAGCTCAACCTAAATATTTAACTTGCAAGGTAAATATTTAGCTCAAACCTAAATATTTAGTTAATATTCAAATTCCTTGCAGAAAAGTGGAAGTGGACTATCAAAATAAAAGCCACTAGAACAATTCATTTGATGTTCTCTGCTGACTCGTTTGCCATGTCCAGAGAAAAAGAATGACTACTGTATAGGCATTACAACCATTATATGTGGTGGGGACGTGTACCCCCACATTTAAAATTTTTAAATTTGGGCCCCACCCCACATTCCCCATGAACCATTCATTCACTTGGCACAGTTTTTATTTCTTCTTGAACAAATTCATTCCACTTGATTAATACGAGAATAGATGCACCATTAAAGTCCACTCCAGGTTTTCCTGGTTACCTTCAACTCTCCAGCAGCCTGCAGGCTTATTTAAAACAGTATGAAGAGCATGTACCTAATAAAAGTAATGCTATTCATCCCAGGTCTAAAAACTGCACGGACGAGAAGTAATAATTACAATTATCTGTACTTCAAAAGCGTACGGCAGTAGATTATATCATAAATGTTAATACGGCTGCCAAGACGGGTCCAAAGTGAGCCTAGACAGGAACATTGTGGATGAACAATAATGTGCAGGCCAAGAATGTAGTTTTACAAGCTATGAACTTGAAAAGAAGCTGTACTTTTAAAAATAGACCACAAAATTGGCAACCATACAGCTCTCATTGAAAACATAAAAATGAAGATGTTGCAACTGACAATTTACCCATATCCTTACATGTTTGACTTGTTAACTAATCTACAACTAGGCTTACTAATGTCTTTATTTAAATATACCCACAAAATTTACTTTACATCGATCAAAGGTCTGCTGCAACACCATTTATGCTACGATGGCTCGTTAACTGAGTGATTATCTTTAAGGAACGTGGTTTAATTTACAAAGTATTTTTTACTATAATAGTGACAACTTTCAGTCATTTTGGATATAATGTAAATTCATCCTGGAGCTGCTTTTGTCTGACTCTAAAAAGCTGCAACAAAATCAAAGACTTAAAAATTACAGTTCATGGAAAAACATGTGAGGAAACCAAAAAGAAATTAAACAGTAAGTTAGTGTCTTTTTTATGTAACATATTTTGATTTTATATCTACCGTAACAAGATTGAATTTTCAAATCCTCAAACAAACATGGTGCTCAGAAAATTTGCAACAAAAAAAGTTTTATTTATAATTTGTTTTGGTGCATTATAAGTTGAGTTACTTCAGATGTTCAACATTTGTGTTTTTCTGAGTTGAGAAATTTACCTTTTTCATATTGCAGCTGGTTTTGACACATCCAAACAACAAAGAGAGGTAAAAAATAAATAAATAAATAAATAAAAAAGCAAATTAATTGAATTTTTCACAGATATCTACTATTATGCTCTGACTCGACCAATTTTGACAACTGAACACAATCTGCAGTGCATGTTTGGCTGAGGACAAACAAACAGAACACGCTCTGGTTCAGGATGTCGTTTGGCAGAGAATCTTAGATTTTTCTTCTTTTCAAATGAAAGCCTCTTTGAATTTGAATGGATCATCAAATTGTCAGCGCTGTCAACAATATTTCCCTGAATGCAGGTGGAAAAGATGAGTTCAGATAGCCAAAACAAATTAATCATAGCTTGAGTAATATGTTTTTATTTTTATTTTTTTGACATTTTATCGCAGCAGATATATTTTATGTCCATCTTTTAACTCTGTTAAGGATTTTAGGCCATTCTTCTTGCATAAACTGTTTTATTACTGGTCTTTTCTCCTTAAAATCCATTTTAATGATGCAAAATCACATTTCTGGATTGTTAAAAGCAGCTAAACTGAGAAGCTAAGCTACCAGCTTAACTAACAGGCCGACCTCGGGGATAAAACATTTGTCTTGTCAAAGCTCCAAAATTCAGGGTAGAAACTCGTGCCTTTGTGTAAAAAGTTTTTTTTTTTCCCTGCAAAAAGAAGCTGAGAGCTCGTTTACTGATTTTTTTTTATTATTAAAAGCTTTGTTTGGAAAATGCTATGCTAAAGAGCTCAAACCACACCTAGCATAGTTTTTTCATCCATCCGTTATTGTTTTACTCGCTTCTTCCTTTTCGGGTCACCGGGCTCACTGATGCCCATATCCAGCTATCACTGTGAAAGGTGGGGGATACCCTGGACAGGTCTCAAGTCCATCACAGGGACACATAGAGACAAACGAGACAAACAACCATTCACTCTCTCACTCACACCTAGAGACAATTTAGAGTTACCAATCAGTCTAACATGCATGTTTTTGGTGGAAACTGGAGTACCCGGAGAAAACCCACACATGCACGGAGAGAACATGCAACCTCCACCCAGAAAGGCCACCAGACCGGGACTTGAACCGACAGCCTTCTCACTGAGAGGCAACAGCTCTAACATCTGAGCCACCGTGCTGCCTCATTTTGAAAATATGCACAGAAACATTTGTAATATTGTTCTTAAGAACACGTTTGTTTACAATAAATAAACTTTTTCAAAACAATGAAATCATTCTCTTCACCATAAGTGCTCACACTTTATATTCAACATTTGAAGCCTATAAGCTTGAATTTAAATTCTATGGTTAATATTTAATTATTCTTGAAAATGTTTGTGATTATGTGGTAAATTTTCTAATACCACTCATAGGTAAAACTGAACTGCTGAAATGGAACATTTATTTTTATTTACAGAATAATTTATGTTGATTTGCATCTTTTGACTCACAGATTATAAATTAACTGTAAGTTGAGGCATATTATAGTGAAACAACGTGTGATGCGTGATAATATTATTTAATATTGCAATGAAATACAAATCTCAATAAACCAAAATGTTCTTCTTCTTCACTTTCTCTTCTGATCACTAACAACTACAGAACTTCACTACAGTCATTAATAATGTTGCAAAACACGAGCAATAACAGTAATCAATAAGGTCGGTTATTTGGATCATACAAATGCACTATTCATAAAATCAAAGCTGCTAAAATTTGTTGACTTATCAAAGCTAGTGAGAGTCTGTTGATCAAATGTCAGCAACTAAAACATGAAGATTTAATATTTATGACCAAATCTTTGATTTATTAACATCCACTGCTGAGCTCACTCACACTGCAATGATGTTAAATTACTGATATTCTGTAGATATTGTCATGTATTTAAAATATACATGGAAAATCTCTAAAATGTTGGTAATCATACTTACAAAAGATTTTTGCCGAGTTCAGCAGATTTGTCTCTCTTTTTTTTTTTTGCACTCAAATGACCACACAAGAGGAACAAGCTTTGATGCTGTGCTGCATTTGTTAATCTCAGATTTTCACATCGAACGGTGCCATGTTTTTTTAAGACATCGTCAACTTGATGCCTCAACAATGCAACTAATCTTGTGCTGACCACATTCTGAATGGTATGCACGCCTTGCACGGTCAGGTGACTGTATTACACCGTATGAAAAACCTCCCACAATGACACCGAGCTCTGGAAAAGCAAATAATCCGGCGCCGCTCCCGGAGCCATCACACTTGATCCGTGGATGAATGAATCACACCGTGCCGCCATTTCCCTCTCATCTTCCTCCCTGCCCCTACACAACCCGTGTATTTTCACCAACTGAAGTGACGACAGTGGACGGAAAGTGAAGCTGCTTTAATAAACGCTGTGCGGGGGAGAAGACAAAGGTACAAGGAGGAGAGTGCGGTGAAGACGGTAACCTTTTTCTGCTGCTGATTTAGTATTCATTATTAATGACCTTTCCCTACCTGAGTGAAGCCGTTGCCAGGAGCCCCTTTGTGTTTGTGTGTGCCACAGGGAGGGGGCAGATGCTGAGGCCCCGCTCAGACTTGTTGACTGATGGATCCCTGCACTTTATATGCGTCATTCACACGGGCGCTGTTTAATTTGTCCCACAGAGTCCACACGCTGTGCAAAGAAGAGTACGGACACGGAGGGCGAGATGTCCAAAGTTCAAAAAGGCACGCCGGGTACAAATATGGGGTCACGCAGGCGCGGCTGGTGTTTCAGCATTTGCATCATCTGTCTTCGCCTGACAGGAGGAAGGACACGAGGACGCAGGCAGAGTGGAAGGCTCTTCTCGGCCGTGCGTTGCGTTTACCTTCCAGCTCATCAAGAAGCGTTTTCACGCTAATTGATCTTAAAGAGCAGTCGTGCGTGACGTGAGTTGTGATTGTGCTCGTCTGCGGGTTCGAAGAATCCCCCCGCCCTGAAATGTGCTCACCCAGGCTCCATGTTTAATTCGCAGCTGAAAATCGCTCCGGCACGCTGAACGACATCCTTCCAAGCACATCCTGGCTTCAGTGGCGTTCAGTACAGTCAAACTGATCTGCGTCTCTATCGCTGCACCTGCCTGTTTATCTGGCAACCC
This sequence comes from Hypsolebias longignatus, assembly GCA_031762435.1. Lineage (NCBI taxonomy): Eukaryota > Metazoa > Chordata > Actinopteri > Cyprinodontiformes > Rivulidae > Hypsolebias > Hypsolebias longignatus. Next base: position 3,754,709 of record JARVGV010001459.1, on the reverse strand, counting down.
CTTCCATCTCTCTGCCATTCTTTTGTCTGTCTGCACCCGTTTATCTGTCATTATCAGACCGAAATGCAACGCGCACCTCCTCGTCTTCATCGATAAGGCTCTGCAGACATCAGTCAGGTGCAAACCACCACTGCTCCAGAAGCACACCCGCTTTTACAGTTTCACCATTATTTCTTTTGTTGCCATTTTTTTGTTGTTGTTGTTGTCTGAGACTGTAAAAAAAAAAAAGATTTCAGTTTTAGCTCTCTGTTAAGCCAGAAGTCAGAATATCACATCACAAACAGTTCCTTCTGTGAGCCAGAGGTTTTACTGTGCTGTCGATCTGTCAGCTCCCCCCCTCAGCAGACATAATTAGTGTTCTTAAGTGTCGGAGCCAAACTAAAGGCTCACTGCACACTTTGGGGAGCTTTTTATTTTAGATCATTCATAAAAAGTGTTTTATCTTTACATGCTGCAAATTAATAATAATCAAAACACTGGGTATTTCTCGATTGCAAGCACAAAGACAAACCCAAACTTGCCCATGGATCTTTGTAGCGTTGCTGGCATACGGGCACTCACATGCACACATTATGCTGTACACCATTCAGTCTGCCAGTGAATGGTGAAAGGCAGGTGATAATGTTTTCACCTGTGTCTGTGAGCTTGTTTGTTTAGCTGATAGCAAAAACCTCATAAACCACTGGATGTACTTTATTGAAACTTTCAGAACACAAACACTGAATATACTGAACTTAACACAAAAATAGACATAACTCAGTCAGTGTTACAGATAATGAGTTCAACTTTGTTGTGGTAGTAACTGAGAGTCATCCCTGACACACATTCTAAACACTGACATTTATTGTGTGAATGTTTATGAAGCATTCACACTGTTGTGATCCATTTTTCTTTCGTATGTGTTTCTGCATCTTTCTCATTCCACAATTTTTGTGCTGTTTCGACAAATCATATCAAAACATTCAGCTCTTTCAGTACAATCCTGCTATAACTTCTGGTATTGGTGTACTTTTTATATATATACTGTATATATATTCAGCCTTTTCTCCTGTTTTCCCTCATAGAAAATGAATTGAGCTTATTTTCCATCCTTCAAACCTTTAGATGTGTTTACAACCTTTTACTGCTCCTTTCACATTTTGTTCTGGTTCAGATTATTTCAGCTTCCTTGTGCAAATTTAACCTTTTTTTCCAGCTACTTTCAGCTAACTTCAGCCATATTCTTATTTATTTATATGCTTATTTATTTATTTATTTTGTTGCTTTTAGTTTATTTCAGATAACTAGAACATTTTTGTGCTACTTCTAACTTTTTTCTGCTAATTTCAGTTTATTATAATTCTTTCAGCTTTGTATGCAAGTTTCAGCTTTTTCTACTAAGTTAAGCTTTGCCAGCTTTGCCACTCATTTCAACTTTGTTAAGCTAATTCAGCAAAAATGTGCTCTCATCACTTCCTTCTTGGAATTGCAGCTTCTTTCTGCTTTTTGTTTAGCTACTATTCAGCTGTTTTTTTTTCTAATTTCAGCTTTTTTCAGATAATTTCCATTTCTATGCTCATTTCTGCTTCTTTCAGCCTAATTCGTCAAACTTGTGTTCTTTCTGCTTTCTTATGCTAATTTATGCTTGTTCTACCTTTTTAGCATGTTTGAAGCTAATTTCAGCTGTTATCAGATAAATTCAAGTTTTTCATAGTAATTCTGCTACTTTCAGCTTAATCTACTTTATATGATTTCAGCTAATTATGTTCCTTTCAGCTGCTTTGTCCTAGTTTAGATTTTTCAGCTACTATTTAGCTGTTTTATTGTAATTTTATATTTTTCAGCTATTTCCACATTTTTTGCACTCATTTCAAGTTTTTCAACCCAATGCAGCAAAAACTGCTCTCTCCACTTCCTACTGGTAATTTAAGTGTTATTGTGCTTTTGTAGCTACTTTTCAGCAGCTTTTTTTTTGTTGTTGCTAATTTCAGCTTTTTTCCCCCAGGTTATTTCCACTTTTTTGTGCTCATTTCTGCTTCTTTCAGCAAATGAGTTCCTTCTGCTCTTTCTTCTAATTTAAGCTGTTTCTACCTTTCCAGCTACCTTATTAGCATTTATATCTAATTTAAGTTGTTTTAAGATTAATTCAAGTTTTTCAAAGTAATTTCTGCTACTTTCAGCCTAATTAACCTCTTTCTGTTAATTTCTGCTTGTTATACTCCTTTCAGCTTATTTCTGCAAGTTTCAGCTTTTTCTGCTATTTCAGCTACTATTTAGCAGTAAGTTAGACTTGTTTGTTCATTTCCACTATGTTTCAGCATGTTTTAGCTAATTTCAGCTGTTTTTCAGCAAGTTCTACTGTATCAATCATTCACATTGCATTTTGCAAGAAATTCAATTCTGCTAGTTGATATTGCATAAGATGCCTATTAATTTCTGGATGTAACCAAAACAACTGTAATGTCATTTTTTTCATCCTTTATTTAGTACGCAGGTTAATCTCATTGAGCCTCGAGGACTCATTTACAAGAGAGTCCTGGATTTATCATTTATCAACGTAAGATGAACTCAGTTTAAAACGCTGATGTGAAACGTGGGGGCAACAAACATTATTGTAATAAATGCAAGCTTTTAATGTGTTTAATGTTTTATAAATGTTCTGCTGTTCTTGTCAGTGGAGTCCAAAACTATGGCCACACAATGTGGGCTGGAGGTGGTTTACATCACAGCTAAAATTCAGGTCAAGCCCTCAGAGTACCATCACTCCACACCAACAAAGCCCAGGGTCAAAGGTCATCCCACATGGTGACCTCTGTGAAATGGTTCTGTTGTAGTGGAAATAGGGTTTTGATGCAGCATAACTCACACAGGGGCCAGACTTTAAAACCATTTGCTCTTTTTTGTTGTTTTGTTTTGTTTTTCACTGAATGAGCAGATGATTTGTGAAATCTGACAACAAAAAATATATATATATTTGCTTGTGGCACAGAAAGTTCAGCGGATTAGGTTTAATTCTACAGCAGATCTCGGAGTGTGTGGGTGCTGAAACTGGATTTGTAGGTGGGCAGCACAAGCGAGCGTATGTGTGATGCTGCAGAGAAGCTGCTGATTGTCAAGAGGTTCGTGTTTTCAGGCCAGCCGCTCTGTCAAGGAGAGGAGCTGTCAGCACGGCTGATCTGTGCAGCTGGCATTCAGCGTAGGCAGAGAGGCCTACCCATGTCAAATGTCACAGCACTAATCTCCTTCCAGTGCAGGCCAGGTAGAGCTGCGGGGGCAAGACACAGACACAGCTCATTGCACCACAGAATGAGGTTTGTGGAAGACTCTGCAATTCACAAATCTACTGGACTTTTATGTTAAAGCTAGCCGTAAGCTCTTTTTGAAAATGTTGTTTATAACAAACCTTTTTGTAAACACAAAGAAAGGAGACTGTGAGAGGCGGTAGCAGCATCAAACCTTGGCTGAGTTAAAGTAAGACATTTGTGTGTGGACATAAACAAAACAAAGGTCAAGAATGTGTTTAATTTAAAAAATTGGGTTAAATATCATTTGGATTTTGAAATCTGCATTTCCTGCAAACATGATGAGGGCTGGATGGCTTTGCTGAACTCTACTGAAGAAACAAATGAAGGTAAATCAAAGAGATAAGAAGCCAAAAAAGCTAAAAGTAGCTACAAGTTTTTTTAAAAAAGTCATAAAAAGGCTAAACTAAAGTGTAAAAAGGATTAGCTGCAGGTGTCTTTTTAAGTCTTTGCAGTTTTCTTTTGAGTCTTTGCAGACATTAGGACATGGCCTATAGCCAGACACATGACATATCACACACACACACACACACACACACACACACACACACACACACACACACACACACACACACACATACATACAAATCTTTTGCCTTTCAGTAGTGGGCGGGAAAAACAAATTTTAAGAGACAAATGCATTATTAAACGTATTGTTGACTCTGTTTCATCTTTCTAAATATATAGTAGACACTGTGCCTCCTCCCATCCCAGCCTTAATAAATTTAATAAAAATGTGGGACTGTGCAAACAAGTGTTAGCACTTGTTTAAATCCTTTTGACAAATCTTCATGCTACAAACACACACAATATGAAAAACACTCAGCATAATTTCCATGCCTCAGCGTGTGCATATTTAAAAACACTGCAGTAATTCTGTTCCTGGCACATCCTTACCAATCTCCAACACACTGGCACTAATAAATGTCAAAGAGAACCTTCCTGCCCTCCTTGTCCCTTTAGACTTTCAAAGCATTTAGTCACGCGCTCGCCATTCTCTTATCTTTTTGTGCTCTGCCTCCTAAATTACTGGGAGGTGATCTACAGTCTGGATGTCCCAAGGCTAAAGAAGATTTAGAACTTTGTCCCACATGAAGGAGAGGTGAGAAAAGACATTACTATGCAGAATAGGTAATATTGAAAAATGCCCGAGCACTTTAGGGTGTCTTATGCAGATTATTAATCTATTTGTGTAACTTGGCTACCCAGAATTTCATTTCCCTTTTCATTTATTTGCCCTGCTGCAACCGTTTACAGTGCTGAAACTGAAAATTGGAGCCGTGACGAGAAAGCAGGCAATATTCCCGGGGAAAATAGGCTTCCCATGCTTCACAATTGTAAAGGTTCATTTGGAGAGACATGGGAGGGGATGAAGTGACCTCTTTTTGAAGAGCTCCAAGGGATGTTGTGAGAAATGCAGCAAGTGCATTTAAGATCATCTGCACCTTATTTAAAGAGCCGAACAGAAAAATTAATATTGGTTTGTTTCCTTGTAAGTATTTAAATGTTTTCAAATCACACCTGATGAGTGCATGTTTAAATCCAGCACCATGGACAGCGTTTGCTCTCTGTCAGCTCACAAACCTGTAAATTAACTGGGCTCCTACATATTCACACGTTTTATTACTAAAATTGTAATCTCATATGCAGAAAACAAATAATTGAAACAAATCGTTCAACCCTATTGAAGTGGTGCTCTGTGGAAACATTATGAAAAACTATGTCCTAATGCATGCTCAATAATCCTGGTAGATAAATCTAACAAGGTTAAGTCAGGTCATCTGGATGGATTCTTCTTTGTTGAAACATTTCATCTTTTATCCAAAAGACTTCTTCAGTCTGAGGAGCTGCATCAAACTCAGTCTCATATCTTATGAAAAGCTAATATCTTATCATTAGAGTTTTTTTAAGAGTTTATTTATTATCAAACTGATGGGCTAATGGCTATTCCAAACTAAAGAGGATTGCTGCCATCTTAAAGCAGCTCTCAAAAATGTCTTGGCAGTTTATGTGAACTGTGAATCAGGTCTCTCTTGTAAATGAGTCTCCGAGGCTCAATGGGATTAAACTGTATAAATAAAGGTTGAATGAAACGTGTACAGTCCAGGCACAGTCGATTCAGAAGGTCGTGTGAGGCACAGCTCATAACAAATAATGTAAATCACCTAATTACTGTGTATTGTTGTGTTTTGTTAGTTGTTGTTTTTTTTTTCAACTACTGTATATGGAAAATTTTGTATGACATTTAAAATGTTTGTGGGTAATACTAACTGGATTTCACATTATTTACCTGCAGGACTTAATAACAACAGAAAAGACAGACACAAAGGCAGACGCACACATAAACAATAAAAACTTTTATTAAAATAAACTGTGAAGGCAACTAAACTAGCAACACAAATAAAATGCAGAACTCAGTGATCATTGAACATAAACACAGGAAACTAAAGGAAATCATGGTAAAAGAACTGTATTTTTTTTAGTACTTTTCTATTTTATCAAGATACTCAAAGCTCTTTACAACACAATCTGTGCCCTCATTTACCCATTCAGACAGCACTCTACTAGATCTTTACATAGCTAATCTGAATCTGTGGAGACTAATCAGAGATAGGACACACGTCAGAGGAAATGAGGGGTTCAGTGCCTTGCCCAGGGACACTTCAACATGTGACTGCTGATGGAATTGAACCCCCAACTCTCTCAGTGGAGGACGACTGCTCTAACCACTCATCCACAGTGGCCATGTGAAGCAAACAGCATGACAATACCCAGACAGAATGAGACCCGGGAGGAACGGTTACTGTGTAGAAACACCTGAGCTAACGAGCAGATAGGAGTACAGGTGTGAGAGGAGAGCTAAAAGCCAAATGTTAATGGTAATAAACAAAACATTAAAATTCCTGTTAAAAGTAGCAAAACACCAGATAATACTTTAAAACAAAATGTTGGTCTAAATGCAAAAGGAGTTAAATGCTAGCTAAAGGCTAGAAGTAGCAAAACACTAGTTTAAACAGGTGTAGTGATTGTTGAGAACCTTTCCACAGAATCCCACGTCGAACAGTCCGAACTATCCATTCAAATAATATTGAGCCAATTTAGGATGAACTTGATTTAGACACAGTTACATCTGAATTTACATAAACAGGCTAAACAGATGTGTGAGCTCAACAAAAAATGTGTCACGCTGCCTCCCAGTCATGTCAGGAGGCAGAGAGTGAGCAAACCACACCTTACATAATCACCGTCGTGGCAGCAGGACCCGGTGAGCATAATCACAATGATTTGTGTCCTCCCGGTTCCCTCTTGTATTAAAAAATATTGCTAGAGGTAAGTCAGGCGTGAGCGGGACCGCTGTGCTGCCGGCCCCGGGGGAAGGCTTGGAGAGCAGAGCACAGCGTCACGCCAAGGGAGAAAGCCACGTGCCCATCACACCACCCCCACCAAACCCCAGGAACTGTTCGGTCTCGGTCACGCCGTGAGAATGGGATGACATTAGAGGAGCCATTTAGCTGGCAGAAGAGCAGAAAGTGGAAAGGGGGTGCTGTGGCACCATCTTTTGTTACCTAATGATTAGCTAATGTCCTTATAGTGGGTGGGGTGATGGGGAAATGGGGTGAAAACATTAGTTCTTAGAGTTTCATTAATGTGCAGGGGCCATGTTGCCGAAGTATTTTGGCACCTCTGTGTGGTCATGGCAGTCCCCCAGGGGCCAGACCTGACTCTACTTTGTTCAGCAGCAAGTCCTCAGTCATCTGCTGTTAAAATGACATTCATCAGGTTGGCCTCAAACTGGATCAGCACTCCTCCTAACCATTTATAAACAGGACACCAGCTGGGCCCCCACCCACCCCTCTTGGGAGGAGAGATAAAGAAAATGGACGGACCCCCAAAGGGAATAAACCAGAAAAAACCAAAGATCTTAAACATGTTGTGCTGTTTACCAAACATTTACAAGTGCTTTGTCCTTTTGCACATTTCTGTGTTTGTAGCTTGAGCATTTTCCCAGTTCAGGCTTTAAAATTACAATTTGTTGTGAGTGCAAGATGTTATGTTCCCCCTCAGAGCGAGCTCACCCTGCTGTGAACTGCTTCAGACAGAGATCCCTGTAGTTTGGACTACAAGACTAAAAATGATGTTTTTGTCTCATAAAGATCATCCTCTCCTGGAGCACTCTGATAAGAGCAGAGCAGAAATCTCTCTTTCAAACTAATGTAACAATTACAAAACCTATATTTCCTTGACATGTTGCCCACAGCCCTTCATGCAAGAATTTTCCAGCAAGATTATCTTATGATGAAAACTGGCAAAGATATAGATATTTTTAGTCAAAACTTTTAAAAAAAAAAAAACAATGTTATGTGCAATATCACGCCGTATCACAAGATTTCACATCCACAGTATGCATTATGAATGATTCACAGCTACTAGCAGATTAAAGATCAATATCTGTGAATTTCACTGAACTATAGCCATTTTGTGTGGTTTATGTCAATAAACTGTGGTAACCTTTTGAATTGAGATGATACCAAAAGTTACCAGATTGAAGATGTACATGATTACTCTCTGAAGGTTTCGTCAAGATCTGACCCATATTTTGCTAAAAGTCAGAGCTGACTGCTAATAATTAATGGCAACAGTTTCTACAAAATATCTTATGAAATCTAAAAGAGCTTAAAATGCGTAGTGGGGGTCAGTCTCAGCTACTACCACACCAAACATTAGGTCAGGATCTGTGACGCTGACAGCGTTATAGACAGTTCTTTAAAATCATTTCATTGTGGAAGCCATCTTAAATTGTGTAGACCAAAAGTTAATCCGTTTTAAAACTGCATTTAATGTAATTTAATTGAAATTTGTGCAGTGATTCATGAAATATTGTGATAACAGGCAAACACACGCACACACAGTGGGTTAAAAAAAACATATTGTTAGCTTTCAGTGGCAGCAGATCACAAAGGTTCAGTTGATCATAAAGACAAATCTGTGTTGGCTGCAGCTCTTATGACAATTATTGTTCAACAAAAAAATAAATAAATAAACAGAAGACTGTAAAGATTATGACCATTTGATAAGCTCAGCATTGCTGATAAGAATCTGAACAGATTGTGAATGAAAATAAATTATCAACAAGCAGAACAGCTTCTCAGAGTCTGCACTTAAAAGCTAATTATAGTTGTTATTATTGTGAATATTTTGTATTTATTGAGCTATTTATGTTTCGGTACTTCTCCCCGTTATTTATCTGTTTCAGAGGAAGACCTCTCGGTTGTGGGAGCTCCAGACTTCCTTGCATGGCTTCTCCTCTGCACGCCGCTCGGCGGTGCTCACAGACCTCTTGTCTGCGGGAGGATCAGCTCGTCTGCTCCTCGTGACTTGGTTGAAAACGACAGAGGCAGATAATAATTCCCCAACTAAACATCGAAACCAAAAGCAAAGAGCACGTCTCTTCTCCGGAGCAACAAACACAACTGCAGCCTAATGAACCCTGCAGCCAGCTCCTCCATCCAGGTTCTCATCCAGCTCCGCTTCAGCGTTTCAGCACCGCGGAGCTGTCCACCATCCGGAGAACAGCTGCTGCCCGCAGCTGGAAGCAGAGGGACCTCCAGCTCTTTGAGCACGTGCATTCTACATGTCGGGTTGTTTGTGTGCATATTAGGCGTAAACATGTCAGGTAAACATGTCAGGACTCTGAGCAGAGAACAATCGTTTGGTGAACGCGCAGTTGTTTGGCTCTGAGTTGGAGCACAAAGGACCGTGTTCTCTATATCTCTCTATTTATAGACCCTCTCTCCCCCCCCGGTGGACTGTACCACCCCATCCTGTTATAAGACAGAAAGGGGAGTTAAAAAAAAGTCTGGTGGGTTTAAAGAGCCCCTGTTTATTGGAAACACCCCCGCAGCTCCGGAGGATTGGACCCGTCCTGTCCGTTTAAACCGAGAAGACACCCATACCGAGTCCTCAATGCAAAAAAATAAAAGGGGTGCCAAGAAGCTGGGACGGAGGAACGTGGGTGTAAATAGACAGTGAACGCTGTTGCTCTCTCTCTCTCTTACTCTCTTACTCTCTCTCTTCTCTCCCTCCCTCCCCCTTCGTCTTTCCCTCTGTGTCTGTCTCTCTTTTATGAAATCAATGAACGAGTTATTGAGGAGGACATAAATATAAGGAATCAAAGCCTCCATCGGGACCAGCGCCTTTTTTTTTTTATACGTGTCTCTGCCAAACGCTACATGTGTTTTCCAATCAGTGTACATACTGGCTCTGATAGGACGCGAGAGGAGCATCTTTGGCACGGCTCGGTGGTCTCGGAGCCAAATCCTTCACCCTTTTTTGTTTCTTTTCCTTTTTTCACAACGATTCTCCATCATCATCCGCCGCTGCCGTCTCCATCCCAACTCAGTGGCAGGCAGCTCCGACGAAACATGGCAACTTTAACCAACGGGCAGGTGGACGGCACCGTGCACGGTGTCGTGTCGGTCAGCACGAACGGGCTCGTGAACGGATTAAGCCACGGCAGCCCGGCGGGATGTCTGGCCACCATACCCATGAAGGACCACGATGCCATCAAGCTCTTCATCGGCCAGATCCCCCGCAACCTGGACGAGAAGGACCTCCGGCCCCTGTTCGAGGAGTTTGGCAAGATCTACGAGCTCACCGTGCTCAAAGACCGCTTCACGGGCATGCACAAAGGTGGGTTCAACACCCCCCACCACCCTCATCCTCCTCATCCTCCTCATCCTCCTCATCACTAACTATGGCTCCACTTTGTTTCTGTCTCAATATGATTATTGTTGCGTGCGTGCACTAACAGCGAGCTGTGACTTTTGATTGTATTTGTGCTTTTGCAGCAGAACAACTGTTTTTTTATTTTTTATTTTTTTATTTTTTTATTGGACTTGTTGTGCAGAGCCAAGTGTCACGACGTGCGTGAACGGGACGTTGTGTTTGATGAACAGGCAGCACAGATACCACTCTGCTGCCTGTTACATAGTCGGTGTGTGAGAGTGTGTGTGTGTGTAGAGAGAGTGAGTATGGAGGGTGCACGTGCGTACGAACGTGCAACAGCACTTGGAGTGTTTGGGCCAATGAGGACAAACTGTACTTTAAATGTTTTATCGTGCGTGGCTCCTACAGCGAGTAACTCTTCCTCCTTGAGTTGTTACAATTTCTGCAATTTCTTTTGTAACTTTCTGCTCGTTCAGACGCTTTTTTCTTTACAGTTTCATAAAACTTTCCCTCTTATTCAAATTACAACCATTTGTTGAGGTATAATACAATATTCTTTAAGTGTTGGTGTGGCCTTGAAGGAGCAGCCTATACAACAAGGATCCTTAAACAACTCAACATGTTCCAGTTCAAGAATATACTTAACCCATTAAAAAATACACACACACACAGACACACACAGATAAGCCCTTTTTGCTCCATGTAAACACAGTTTGACATCCACCATTAGGAAATGATTATGAAATGCAAACAATTTCAGAGGGCGGAGACTGACTGCAGGCATGGAAAGGAACCAGAGATGTTTGAAAGATGTGCATAGTGTGTGTATAGTGTGTATAGTGTGTGCATAGTGTGTGTGTGAGTGTGTGGAGGGGGCAGTATTTTTTTATTAATCGTCCAGCTGTAGTAGAGACTCCCTCTTGGATGGTTAATCACCAATGGTCCCAGAACTCCAGGCACAGCTCGCCAACTGATTCTAAGAACCGTCTCCCCTCCCTGCAATATACGGTCCCAGCTTTCCAGGCTGGGGCCCCCACTTTCATTAGCGAGCCTCGGCTGCTAGATTTAAACTAGCTTGGGGGGGGGGGGTGGGGGGACTCTACTCTTTTTCGGCTTTTACCACCTCGCTTGGCTCACTGTTTGAAGGCCGTGCTCCTCTCCCTTCGCGACACCTTCCTTCCCGAGGTCGTTTTCGTCCAACAGATCCAAATTAGCAGTAAAAGACAGCGCGAGCCACAAATAACAGGCAAAGTGACTCAGCGTGCGCGCCGCTGTCGTGGCAGGTTTTATTGACGTCTTCGCGGCATAACGTAAAACAAGCAGAGCACGGGTTTGCGAGCGAAGGAGTAAACACACTTCATCTTTCGTTTGTATCTCATAAAATGGAAGCAGCCTCAGACGGTCTCCGTTTTACGTTCAGACGCGGTCGTTTTGACGATGCTTCTCTTTTGAAACTCGTTCTTTATCAGTTTTCTGTGTGAGGTTTTGACTCCGAACCCTTCTCGCTGGTGTTTCAGGCTGTTCTTTAGAGCCCATGCTCTGGAGCAGAGATAGTCAAACTGAGGGCATGGCGACCCTTTAACGTGTGACACGCTCCGGTGGAGTGAAGTCTATAGAACTGCCCGCCAGAAAACTCACCTTCTACTTCTCGTCTTCCTCCTTTGTTCTCCTTTTCATCAACTCGGCTTGGCACACTTCTTTCCTTCTCTTCCCCTGCTTTTGTCTTTACTTTGTCCCTAATGGGCTCAGTGACAGCACCCTGTTTTCTTTGTGATGGGTGTGGTGGTGCGCCACCACAGCTTCAACCAGATTGCTGATGATTGACTCATTTCCTTCACTGTTTCAGGCCTTTTGTGTTTTTTTAACCAAGTTGTTAGAAATTTAATTTCCTCAAAGGTGCACACTGTTGTGTTCATTTACTTTAAACCTTAAATAACACAGCACTTTAATTAAAAAAAAAACGGTTTCTAGCACAATAATGCAAAACCTTTTCTGCCAAGGCAGGAAATAAACAGCCCTCATCCTTTTCTGCTTCACATCAACACGCTAAAAGAATAACCTTTGCAGTGATAATGCTGCCTCTGAAGAAAACAGACCCCTATTATAGCCGCCGTCAACTGTGCATGCGATACTATTGCCATAACCCTTCCCGTAATGACTCCATGTATCACTAGTAATCTAGTCTTTAGGATGGTGTCTTGAAACGGGGGATGGAGGGAGGCTCAGGGCAGAGAGGGGGTGCTCAGCAGAGCTTGATAGCGGGTGCCAGGACACCAGCAGGGCCTACATTCCTTCCAATGATTTTATTCCTCTCCCCTCTGCGACCAAGCCATGCTAATAGAGGCCATCTATAATGGTCACCGGCTGCTGCTGCTGCTGCCGCCGAGCACAAATGGGGGGGCTGAGAGGCACGACCAGCACAAAGAGCCAGCTCTTCCTCCCCGCTCTGGCAACGCGGCACGGGAGGTGGGGATCTGTTCAAGACGAGCAGGTATACATATGATTGCTGGCACTATTTATAATCTGGGTTTTATGTGGTAATCACTGCAGCAATTGAGCCTTGACGATATGGAGATGACATTTAATAAGTGAAGGTGCTGTTTACTGTTACTGCGCCTTTTATGTAGGTTGTGCTCCGAGTAGAACACTTAAAGCTGTTAATTTTATTTATTTAACCAAATCCAACCACTACCACGACTGTTGTATAATTTTAGAGGTTTCATTTGATGGGAATTTGATGCGAGTGATGTATTTGTCCTTGGTCAAGTGTTAGGAAAAGCTCTCGCCCTATAGGCTCAGACACTCAAAGTACTTAGAGTTGATCAAAGTCAGGTGTTAAAATGTAATTAAGAGTTTAGACAAATTGTCCGTTTTGTCCTGACGGGTGACAGAAGCTAACCATATCCTCAGCTTTCTGCTCTCTGAACGTCTTCGTCCTGAAAAAAAAAAAAAAGAGCTTTTTGTTCCAATAGTTTCTTTTTAACTGATTCACTCAGTAAAATATATTTAAAATAAATTTTTTACTCATTTATCTTTTGGTATAAGTGAAATAAAACAAGTAGAGATGCAGGCTAATGACCATCGCAGTCTTGTTTGAATTCGTCCACACTACAGATGGCTTATGCTACAGATGGGGGCTATAATCTGTGCGGGTCATAAAAGGAGCTACGGTTGTCGCTGAACACCTTAGTGTTGATATTTCAACCTCTTTCACTGAAACGTGTCAGGGAAAAGGAGGTGGAGAAGAGCGTCTTTGGGCACACTGTGTTCTCCGAGGCCAGGAAGTCACGATGCCAAAAACATGAAGGACTCATGCTGCGGTTATTACAGGCGATTAGATGTTACAGGTTGCCGTCCGTGCGATACAACAAAAGAGGGATGGAGGGAAAAGAAGAGGGAGTCGAACCCGATTTCGAACAAAGAAAGAGGACGTGGGCGTGTTTCTCCGTCCTGCAGGTCTGCGTTAATGCAGCATGTTTTTGGGCCAAAAATTTCACTCGAGTTGCATCATCCTCTCTGTGGGATCCTCCTCTCTCCTCCTCTCCCGTTTGGCTTGGGATGCCTCTGTGAGTGATTGTGTGTGTTAATGTGCTCTTTCTCTGCCTGGCCCAGAAAGCTCAGCCGAGTTCAGAACGCACGCTCAGGCCTCACGTTGTGACCTGCTTCCACAAAGATGGATTGATTTTGAGCATTTTTTTTTGTCAGGGGGGAGAGAGGCAACACGTGTCATGGAGGACTTTGCCAAATACCCCCGACCACCGTCGTACACACGACTCCCGCCACCCTGGTTCTGTCTGTGACCAGAACTGCCAAGCAACAAGAAGTCAGCAAGAGGTGGAGACACAGCAGGAGATGATTTGTCAGGTGGAGCGTCGTCGTGGAGGCATACGCTGCCTCTGTTGTCCTTTATATTACGAGACGTCTGTCTGCAGGGGGGCTGGCTGATGGTCGAGCACAGAGCCAGTTTGTCATAGTGAGGGATGGCTTAACGCAGCAACAAAAAACAGAAGAAGAAGAAGAGTGCTCCTGGAGCTGCTGTAAGGATTAGCATGCTAACAGCAGGTGTGGAGTTATGTGGGCTGTCAGGGAGGTGGAGCCCTCTGGCTCCTCTGACCTCAGCGGTCCTCTCATTAAAACCACTGACCTTTACAGACACACACAGATGCAAAGGGACGCCTGTTTCTGTTCATCTCGGTTCTTTGCCTAACGAGCGATTGGAAGTGATTAACATAGATTTAGCATTCAAACTGAAAGTCATGCACACATATATCAATCCGTATGACCTCATAGTTCAGAGTGATGTCTACTGAGCCATGTCTGCTGAGAACAAATGGGGTTTAAACATTATTACTTTGTCAAATGGCATTTTCTTTACAGGGAATGTTAGTGTCATATGAGAAAGCATTCGGTTGTGTGATTATTAGTCGTGCTGGTGTTGTGTTTATGTGTCACAGCTGATGGAAGTTGTTCAAGACTGAACTGGTCAGCGACTGATCCCATGACCCTTCAGTAAATAAACTGAAAATCGTATTTGGTTTCCATTTAGGCAACACGTTGGTTCAGTTGGGAGAGCTGTTGCCTCTCACTGAGAAGGTTGCAGGATCAAATCCAAGCCAGGATCTCCACGGGGCGGAGTTTGCTTGTTCTCTTCGAGCATGCGTGGGTTTTCTCTGGGTATTTTGGTTTCTTCCTACTGATCAAAAACATGTATGTTAGACTGATTGGTAACTCTAAATTGTCTCTTGTTGTGAGTGAGAGTGTGAATGGTTGTTTGTCTCGTTTGTCTCTATGTGTCCCTGTGATGGACTGGAGACCTGTCCAGG
>JARVGV010001459.1:3705845-3722599 GCA_031762435.1 Hypsolebias longignatus | reverse complement strand
GTTTTGCGAGGGAACGCAAAACTATTGCGTCGGAACGCAAAAGGTTTTGCGTGGGGACGCAAAACTTTTGCGTGGGACCGCAAAACTATTGCGTCGGAACGCAAAGAAAAAAAAATCCTCCATGTCCCCTCGGCGGGTCCGTACATATCTGTATGTTTTTTGTCTTTTTTATTTGGTTGTTTCTTATTGCAGTGAGTAAGTGTGGAATTAAGAAGTGACCTTTTGTTCATTGCAGTTCTATCACGGGGGCCAAAGGTTAAATAAATTGCAGAGGAGCTTCATAGAAATAAAAATTAAACTTTGCAAAAGTTTCTTTTCTGCTGTTTGAAAACGGATACAAACTGAATAATTCCAATCAAATATCTCATACTTGCTGCTGCAAATACAAATGAACAAGGACAACTGTGTTGTTCCTGAAACAGAAACTCCTAATGTGACCCTCATATTTCTATTTTGTCCTCATTTTCATTGACTAAAACTTTTAAGGCCATTCCCTCAAATACAAGAATGTTTCCTTTCAACTCATTTCAACAGCAATTTGAGGAGTTATCTAAGCCTTTGCTTTCACAAAACTCCAGTCAGAACATTGCTGGACTAAGGTCGATCTTTTAAAAAAGAAGAAAAAACCTCTGTTTATTAAGCAAAGGGTGTCCTTGGTCAACCTTTTCAAGCAGAGATAAGAGTTAACAGAGCTGCGGTGGAGGGAGACATGGGAATTTCTATTGACTGACTGAAATTGAACAGCCTCAAACAAAGTTGTTTTTGACAAAGTTTTGTGAGGCAGAGTTCCTGTACGCTGCAGAGATTCGGCTGAGCCATGAAGAAAGCTTTTTAGGGCTATTGACTCTTTTCAGGCTCTTACCAAGATGTTCTGAAATATTTAAATGATCACTGAGAGTTTCTTCCGTCTGTGGCTGGGAATAAAAGAAGAGAGGGAGGGGAGGGAGCGTTTTATGTCGGTCTTTTACAATCCCTGAATTAATAGGCGCCACATAATTAGAGGATTCTGTGCAATAACATTTCCCTCAAGTTTTCTAGTCTTGGGTGGCGTCAGGCAATGCGCAGCAGTAAAAAAAATTAATTCATGAGCCCAATAACAGGCGCCCACGATGAATTAAAGAGTGCTTTTAATTTTGGTAGAATCATAATTGGAGTCTGAGGAGAATTTGAGGACTGGAAATGTCCCCGTCCAGAGCCAGCTGATGTCAGAGGTCAAGATGTGACACTGCAAGTCAAACAGTGAATAATCTGTATTGTAATCAGACATTATTTTAAAGGTCTAAATATGTGAGATTTGCTGACTTGAAGAAGTGACAATGCAGGTATCTTATTTCATCTTTTAGTTGACAATATTTTTTTCATTTATGATATTTTATTAACAGAATTTGCAGTCAAATATATGTTACTTTACAGCAGGGTGTCCAATTGTTTTCATGTGGGCCATAACTATCATGATGAAAGGACTTGTGGGCCATGGAAATATGAATTTAACTCAATGTGAACAATATTTTGGAGAAAGGACAAAAGTTTACTCATTTTGGTGGAGAACAAGTTTTAAATTGTTGTAGATCCAAAACGTTAAAAGCCTCATAAACACTAAGCTTATATTTTTATAAAACAGATTTGATTTATTTGATTTGTTGAGTCTGTGCTTGTTGTGTTCTTGTGTTTGGAAAGTTCATTTTAGTCTGTCCTCAACAACAAAAGCGTAATTTGAGTAAGTGTCCTTTTAAAAGGGGGTCGATCAGCATTTTGGACCATGGACGACCCATAAGGCTGATCAAAGTTCTGAAAAATCATCCAGCTGTCAGTCGCTACAACAGATTCATAGAAGGTTTGATAAAGTTGATCAACTAGTATGCAGACGATACCATGTTATATTCATTTAAAATGTCCAATTTTCCTCTTGATTATTTTATCAACCGCAATATTTGTTTAAGTTTTATGAATCATTATCTAAAAGTCTCCTTTCTTGTATGAATCAGTAAAGGTTTTTTGTGCTTTGTACCATGAAGTGTAAATAAAAAAAATGTTAGCCAAAGGTCTGTATTTTGCTCAATATTGCTCATTTTGAGAATAATGTTTTTTTTCGTCTGTTTTGCTGTTAAATCTAAACATTATGAAATGAATGATACCATTCTGAAACTTCAGCTGTGGGCCGCACGCAACCACTGCAAGGGCCGCAAATGGCCCTCGGGCCTAACTTTGGACACCTGTGCACTACAGCAACATGTGGCCAAAACTGGTTTAAGTTTTAAGCTGCTTCTTTTTGATATTTTCAAATAAATCCAAACAAAGATTTTCTTTTTTCTTAACAAAAACATGTTTTGTTGCATTTGTAATTGTAACTGGGCCTGTCATGATAACAAATTTTTCTGGGCGATTAATTGCCTCAGAAATTGTTGAGATAAACAATAATGTTTGAAATTTGACAATAATTAGCAATTATTGTCAAATTGAAGAAGAAATGTTGGTTAATTTAATTTTGTGTGTAGTACCTTGTTTGACCACCTGATGGCAGTATAAGACTGTTTGAACCGAAGGATGGATGGTGAGAGAGCGAGCAGCGTGTCTCTTTAAGAAAATGGGAGAGAGGCCCCTTATGGACTGTCTCTCATTCCTTTTTTTTTTTGTCGTTCTCAAAATGGCGGATGCTCGGTGTGGTTTGAGCTCTTTAGCGTAGCATTTTTCACACAAAGCTTTTAATAAAACATCAGTAAACAAATTCTCTGCTTCTTTTTGCAGAGAAAAACAACTTTTTACATGAAGGCATGTGTTTCAATAGTAAATTTTGGAGCTTCGACAAGACAGAGATTTTTTTCAAGGTCAGCCTGTTAGCTTAGCTCGTAGCTTAGCTTCTTAGCTTAGCTGCTTTTAACGATCCAAAAACACGATTTTGGATCGTTAAAACAGACTTTGAAGAGAAAAGAGAAAGGGCGGGATCAGCGGAGTTACGGTAAGCCTTTTGTCATCCAGTGTCTTCAGTAGAAAGAGACGCAAAGAAACAATAAAGTCGATAAATGAAAATGAGGTCGATAATTTTCATTTATCATATGATTAATTGATTTATTGTTTATCCCGACAAGCCTAATTGTAACCATAACTTTTCCCAGAATTTATGTTTTCATGAAGCTACAGGGAAAACATAAAAAGTTTTTTTCCTTTTAAACAACATTCTTCTTTCTTAAGGTTTTTATTTATTTTATTTTTTTTTTCCGACAGAGAAGGAATGAAATGACTATTGGATACGACAGAGCAGTGGATAAAAGTGCTTATGGCTGTACATCTGTGCCCGATCATTACTGAAAAAATCCTTCAAAACCAACCCAGGGAATACACATCCCAAGACAAGTGAAGACTCTAATGCTTTAAGCTCCTTGGACAAGAGGAGATGTTAAGTCGACGATCATACACTCTCAATTCAATTTAATCTAGGCTAAGATGCCAAGCTATGACAGAAGTCTCACCACATCGCCCCACCTAGCGAGATCAAGCCCCCCACAATGTCACAGAGGGAAGCAGCAAAAGATGAACCATCAAAGATACTCTAGGAAAAAATACAATATACATCTTGACATTAAGGAGGACCTGCAGAAGATTTAACAGCATGTGACAGGTACAAGCTTTCACATTTAAAAAGACTGCAGTGTCTGACAAGACCTGGGGTGATACACAGCTGTTCCAAAGGTGGCAGTAAATGATTATTTAAAATAATTAATCGCAGCACCACACCAAAAACAGCCAAATCAGAAACAGTTCATTATCGCTGAGGTACAGTGATGCTTGAAAACTAGCAGAGCTGGGAAGAAATTTCAGGAGAAAAAGTCAATCAAAAGATTCACACGAGATCATCATGAAAACACAGCAAAAGTTTTAAAACATCTGGAAATACAGTGAAGAGACAATGTAGCCATAATTAAGTCTGATTCTGTCAGAGTGGGATGGCTCAGAGCACACAAGTAGACTGAGCTCAGCTGAATCAAAAAAAATAAAAAATAAAAAGCTTTGCAGGAGGAAATGAATGAGTGAATAAAACCGATGGAAAAAACACACATATGGCAAATTTGTAAGATCTTTTGTTGCAGCTTCAGTGTGAGGTGATAAATAAAAAAAACAAAGGGGAAGAATGGATGCTGCCTCAGTCTGCTGATTGGGTGTCTCAGTACATGAAGGAGTGGGGATAAAAGCTAAAACAAGAGCAGTAGCTGCAGATTGGACAGTGTGGGTCTTTTTCTGCCAGACCTTTACAGAACCTCCTGATTTCATTGTCAAGATGGTCCACCAGTACAAGGCTACTAAAAATTACTACAGTACGTACTTGAAAGTTCCTTGAGAAACTTTGACAGGGACTGGCAGCCATTTAAAATGTTTGATTTGGCAATACTGTTTTCAGGTTCGCTCTCATTCATTCATTCATTCAACCTTTATTTAAACAGGTCAATCCCATTGAGCCTCGGGGACTCATTTACAAGAGAGACCTGATTTTAACAAAGAATTATGACAACGTGGACAACAAAGACAACAATATACAATCATAAAGGACGCGTACAAATTGAGTTTATTTCTTAACAAGTGAATATAAAATGGTATGAAAAACGAAACAAAAACAGTCGTCGTAAGGCGATGTAGAAACCTAAAAACAGGAACATGTCTGCATTGTTTTTTCACAGGAACTTAACAAATGTTTGAAGTCATTTAGAGAGATCAAGGTCAAGAGCTTCAGGTCTTGTCCTGAGAGTGCACGCTGTAGCTGCACTCACGCAGAGACCTGTCTCATCTACCACCATACCAATTTTCAGCTAAATAAGGCAACAAAAACAACAACAACAAACAAAAAAAAAAATCAATGAGTTATAGTCAGTTTTTCTTGTAAGCTATGGTGGCCATCTTAGGTTTTTTTTTTTTGGATTTGGTACGTGATAGGGAACATCCTCAGCTTTGACCAAACCAAAATGCAGCTCAATATCTCAAAGAATGACTGAGTTATAGTCAATTTTGAGTTTTATAAGGTAGCTGTGGCAGCCATTATGAACCAAAATCTCTTCAAAAATAATTCAGTGTTTTGCTGAGTTCAAGTTCAAATTCAAGTAGGTTTATTGTTATTTCATCACATGTGGGACATGAGGTGCAATGAAATTACATGCACAGGGTCCCAGTCACATTCAACAATAGCAGAAATATGAAGTGTAAAAAAAAACAGTATATAAAGATCAAAGATATACACTAAGATATAAATTAAACAAACACCGTACGGTATGCTAAAAGCTCTAAGATACACGCCAAACACTTACAATGTAAAACAATACTGCGTAACAACTGCAGCCCGAACATGAGTCCGTTTGAGCAGATGGGTACAAATGAATACAGCAGCATGAAATAATCAGCAGCATGAGATCAGCAGCATGAAATAATCAGCAGCATGAGATCAGCAGCATGGACAATCAGCAGCACATACCCACTAACCAAATAAACCTGAGTGACCTCTTCCCTGGAGGTCATGTGACCTCACTGTGGCAGTTAGATGCTGTTAAGAGTTACGTCAGGCATTTTGAATGAGAAAAATTGCACATTTATTTGCAAACTACGTCACCACGGTAACTCAAAACACCAATTAAAGTTATAGCACACATCACAGTACCGAGCCAGTCGCTTTGATATAACACTTGTGGGGTGCACATTGTGGTTCAGGCTGTATTAAAGTTGACAGAAGAGCCAGACCCTGATCAGGTGACTGCCTTACTGGCAGTCCCCAATACAGTTAAATCAAATCCTTCTAAACTTTAAAATAAGTTTTAATAGGTACAGTACATGTTTGCATGCTTGTCAGATGAAAGCAGCACATAAAGTTTTCCATAGTTAACAAGGTCAGAGCTCTCCTTGGTCAAACCCAGTTGTTGTTTGGATCAGAACTGAAGACACTTCTCTTTCTTCTTCCCCCACCAGAAAGTTATTCGGTCTCCACCATTCCCCCGCTGCTTTCCTCTCTTTCATCTTCTCTCTCTCTCTCTTTCCTGTAGTTTATTTTTTCTTTTCTGTATTTCAGTCTTTTTTGCAGTATCTCTCTCTCTCTGTGGGTGTGTGTCCCTTTAGGGTGTCTGCAGCAGTTGAGATAAGAAGCGAGTGTAGGACACAGGAGGATGGTGTTCACAGAAGCTAGGTGATCTTATCTGTTTACCCCCCTCTCCTTCTTTTTTTCGGAGCATCACTCCCTCTCTAGTTTGGCTTTTCCTCTCTGCTGTTTTCCTCCCCACTCGTTCTTCTTGCTCCCTTGCCCTTCCTGCTGTCTCCCTCCTGTCTCCGTCACACACACACACACACACACACACACACACACACACACACACACACATACATATTCTCAGATCCCCTCTGCGCTACTGTTGATTTGAATTTGAAGTGATGGGGAACTAAATTGGCAGCATTGACAGCAGAAACAAACAGCTTATCTCTCTCTCCTGGGCCAATATGGGTCTTAGTCAGATACCAGAGCCGCTGCCAGCATCTGACTTGTGACGATGATGATAAATTGAACGTTTGTTGACTGTCACTTTGAACGTGTGAGCATGTGAATATGTGTGTTTTACCATGTTAGCATCTATGCCTCATCCATATGTGTGTGAATAAACCAAGTTTTCAGCTAATAGTTTTTTGGGAATCAGCTGGCAGCTTAAAAAATATTATTGTATGTCTGCCAAGCTGTGTTATCTGGTGATATTTGTAGATTCAGCAAAAGCAGAATGGTGTGATTTTGTTAAAAAAAAATTAAAAAAGAAGCTCAAAACAAAGCATCTGAAGACTGGATTTTTAGTAACACAGACTGGCTCACCCTTTCAGTTTGATGTCATTTTATGTCTTACTGATCCATGGGTGAGTGTGTGATGGCTTAACAACCAAAAACGGTACCGTACTTTCTGCCATACATGTCACATCTGTCCAAATATGACTAACAAAGTGGAAAAAAAAAACGTGAATAAGTTGCTTCACTGTTTAAGTCACATCTATTATGCGTCACCGCTGTTGTGCCAAAAGTCAGTTGGCTGCCAAATGGTGGCCGGAGCGTGCCCGAGAGGACTTTAACAAGTATTTAACAAGACTAACACTTAAAAATAATTATTTATTTGTTCGAAATTATAGCAAATGTGTGTCTCAGTTTAACTTTTTCCTTAATAAATGCACTTTAATGGTCAAATCAGCTGCATTTCAAAAATTGTTTCATGGCTGCTGGAGCGCGCAGAGGGAGGACTCATGGCATTTCGTCAAATAGTATCAAGATTAATGCCTAAAAACAATTATTTGTTTGCTCGACATTATAGCAAAGGTATGTCTCAGTTGGACTTTTCCTTAATAAATGCACTTTAATGGTCAGATCAGTTGCATTTCACCTGGGCGGTGCAGCAAAATGCAGCTGATTTGACATTTGCTCCAGAAGTTCCAGAGCGAGACGAAGGTGGCATGTATGGCAAGCCAAGTGTCTCATTAATAGCCACTTTTACCTATTAATGAAACACTTGGCTTGCCATATAAGTTGAGTGCCCTCTAGCGGCTGAAAATTATAGTGTTCAGTATTTTCTATGTCAGAATCAATAAAATCATCAGATCTTGGCCAAAAATTGGGTTATAAATATTGGGGGAAAACATATAGTAGTTGCTTTGGTGTATAAGTCGTAGGACTTGCAAATTTATGTAAAAAGATGTGATGTATACAGTGAAAAATATGGTACGTTTAGCTGAAAATTGTTAGATGAAAAAGATATGAACTCAGAGGAAAAAACTTTAAAAGTGCTTTGGAAATTCAAAACATTGCAGAGTTTTATAGGCTGTTAAAAATATTGTTTTTATAGACGTAAAATTATTTAAAACAAAACAGATGTGACTCATTATTTTAGCACATTACTAACTTTCCACTCATGTACAAGACATCAAAGTTTATGCTCAGTAATCCTGGTAAAAAAAATCCAACAAAGTTCATTCAGGTCATCTGGACAGTTTCTTTTTTGTTTGTTTGTTTTTGTTTTGTTTTTTTCCTTAATGGTTGGCCCACTGTGTGAGTGTGCTGCTTGTGGGAGTGAGTTTGTTGTGGCTCCTTGAACTGATGAAGTCCTTTGGATGAAGGACAAAATGTCTCAACAATAAAAATAAAAAAAGAAACCGTCCAGATGACCTGACTGAACTTTGTTGAATCAACAAGACGATCACATGGAACCACAAGATACCTAAAATCGATGTTCCTCTTTGTTTTGCACAACGGCAAACCTCAGTCAGGAGCTGGTCCATCGGCTGGAGAGATAATTGCTTTTAACAATGAGTTTGTTTGTACATAAAGGCCACACAACATTTTATACTTAGGCAGAGCAGACATTAAAACTATGAACCTGCTAAATCTACCGGAGTGATATAACAGCAGAATCTTGTGACAAAAATAACCAAATACTTTAAACACCAATTTATATTATATGTTTGTGATCACTGTCGACATGATATTGACGTGTTACTGGTGCATATCTGCTCAAATAGATGAAGATTTCTGCATTCATTCACACAAAACGCTGGATAAATGAGGTGGGGGTGTACTCTGCTGGAAAAATGAGTCCCAATGAGGATTATTTCAATACTAAGTTATTGTTTTCAAATTCTTTATCTCAAAGCCTTCACTATGATAAACATCTGACAATTTATCACCAGGCTAGTAATAATAGGATTTTAGTGACTGATTATTTTATCAATTTTTATTGATGATGATGTCATCAGGACTTCCAGCCCAAGCCTAAGCTTTACATTGATGCCAAACATTATATGAAGGGAGTTCCAAGGACTGCAGCAGCCAGCTGAGATAAATATTAAGCAGTCTGTACTTGTATAACCCCTGTCTATCCATCCAGGATACTCAAAGCAAGTTTTAACATATTCTGTGCCCTCATTTACCCATCAACACCCGCACAGTCATGCATCACACTACTACACCGCTACAAAGCTGATCTGAGAAAATCATTCTGTAGAGACCAACCAGTGCTTTAGATCACATTCATGCACTGATGGACACACACATCGGAGGCAGTCAGAGGTTAAGTGTGTTGTTCAGAGATACTTTGACATGTGACTGCAGTGGAATCAAACCCCCAACTCTCATTGGAGAACTTAAAACAAAGGTGTCCAAATGTTTTCATATGTGGAACATAACTATGAAGATGAAAGGATTTGTGGGTCACAAAAATGTGAATTTAACTCTCAAAGTGAACAATATTTTGAGAAAGGACAACAGTTTATTAATTTTGATGGAAAAAGAGTTTTCAATTGTAGATCCAAACCATTAAAGCCTCATAAACACTAAGCTTACATTTTTTATTAAGAACAATTTGATTTATTTGATTTGTTGGATCTGTATTTCATTTTAATCTGTTCTCAGCAACAAAAGCATAATATGAGTAAGTGTCCTTCAATTGGCCTTTTGGACAATGGATGGTCCAAAAGGCTGAACTGAAAAATTGTCCAGCTGTCAGTCACTACAACAGATTCATAGTGGGTTTGATAAAGTCGATCAACTCATATGTAGATGATACCACGTTATATTCATTTAAAGATGTCTAATTTCCCTCTTTTTATTTTATCAACTGCAACATTTAGCCAAGTTTTATGAATCATCATCTAAAATTCTCCTTTCTGGCATAAAGCAGTGAAGATTTTTGGTGCTTTGTACCATGAAGTGAAAATAAAAAGATTATAGCCAAAGGTTTGTATTTTGTTTAATATTGCTCATTTTGAGAAGATTGATTTTCATCTGTTTGGATGTTAAACCTAAACATTATATAAAAAAAAGATTACCAACTAATTTGCATAAAGTCTGCATCGACCTCTTGAGCCTGCTGGCCAAAATGAAACCATTCTTAAATTGTAGCTGTGGGCCGCACAGGATCGATCCAAGGGCCACAAATGGCCCTCGGGCCGCACTTTGGACAGTCATGATCTAAGATAAAGTCTGCTGTGTAATTTAGTGTCCTGCGTTTGAATCAGAGATGAGCAGAGATTTAAGAAATATGATATTCTGAAAGAAAGATCCAGATTACCAGACGGTCTGTGGCATGTGATACCAAAATTAAGTAAAAATAACGATGAACCTTTTGTTGGACCAGTTTGTCAAATCTCAAGTCTTAGAATTTCACCTAGGACTTTGAAAAGCTTTGCAACACTGATGCTGTTTGGATCAAAAGTACAAGCCACCTACCTCAAACCAAACGCTTCTTGCCCTCCTATAAAACACCAACAAGCCTTGTGGATTTTAGGAAGCAGCGCTACTCGTGTCGACTGGTGAAATGCAGTTTCACCTTTAACACAAAGCCAACATGTCTGTTTGGAGGTCTTACAGAAGGCTCGTCTCGGCAAAAAAGAAAAGCTGTATTATCCACGGGAAACGTCCCGACACCTCCAGAGCAGCTACTGTAGCTACCACCAGCTCTTGATCTGCTCTACCTCCTCCTGTTCTGCCCAGACCCCCACCACCTCCCCCCACAACAGGACATCCTGGGGCTCGCTGGAACACAATGCCGTGACTCGCTCAGGCTCCAACCAACGGTCCAAACACGGAAGTTACATCATTGGGTAAAAATGGTATTGTTTCAGCGGGGAACGTGCGACGCTGCCTGAACGCTCGTCAGGAGCCATGTTCGGTCCAACGTCGGCCGACTGGTGGGGCTTCGGCTCCGTACGGAGATGCAAAAAGGTGTGAAAGATCATGGGGTTAAAACAGACTGTTCTAACTGTGGAACAAACCGGAGATTATATGATACAAAGAGATTAACTAGATAAAATGCATTTCCTGTTAAAATGCAGCGTGAATGCTTCTTGTGGACGAACTTGCTGAATAACTGCTGAAATCAGCTAAAAACATGCTGAAGTGAAGCTGAAATGGAAGAACAAGCTTAAATTAGTAGAAGAAAGGAAAACGAACACATATTTGATGAATTAGGTTTGCACAAAATTAGGAAATTAGTTTAAAAAAGCTGAAATTAGCAACAAGAAATAGCTGAAAAGTAGCTAAAAAAAGAAAAGAAGCTAAAATTACTAGAAGGAAGTGGAGAGAGCACAATTTACATGAATTAGGCTGGAAAAATGTTAAAATGAGTGCAAAAAATGTGGAATTAGCTGCACAAGCTATAATTAGCATAAAACTGCTAAATAGTAGCTGAAATAGCAGAAAAAGCTGAAACTTGCACAAATAAGCTGAAAGGAGCATAAAAGCTGAAATTAGCAGAAAGAAGGACAAAAATATTGTAGTTAGCAGAAAGATCACAAAACAGCTGGAAAAACAGCTGAAAGTAGATGAAATAAAAGTTTAAATTTGCAGAAGGAAGCTGAAGCAGAACAAAATGTGAAAGGAACAGTAAAAGGCTGTGAACACATCTAAAGATCTGAAGGATGTAAAATGAGTCTGAGCACAATTTCTGTAAAACTGACTGAGTTAAGGGCAGTTATGTGTTGGATAAGGTACGTTATCTGTGGCGGCCATCTTGAATCGTTTGCTTCTCAAGTTAAGTTACACATGAATGCCTAATGATTGATTTCTGAGAGTTTAATTCAAATCCTTCAGTGTCGCTCGTCTTTTGTGACAGCCAAAAATAAAAATGACGCCAATTTTTTTTCTGTTTGAACATCAGTCTGCACAAGACAGGACTCGCATGCAAACTGCTATTTGTTTTTTCTAAAACGCACAACAACCACATGCTAAAATTCCTTAAAGTGCAATAGGATGCTGAGCTGTATGAGTGTCCTTTTGATCTTGTAAATGGTTTTGTCTGTCTTCTCTTTACCTTTCATAACTTGTAGATACATTTTAACACCGTAAGGACGACACAATTTCGTTGCAATAAAGTTATTCTGTTCAGTGTGCAAACTCCATTCAGCTACAACCTTAATGTGAAGCTTCCTTCAAAGCAGCTTTAGAACCAAAGAAAAGTCCTCGTTAGTTCTTCAAACTGCTTTCAGGGCTTAAGAGGACAGGGTGAAAACATGTAACTGTTTGGTCCAGGAGGCCGTCAGCAGAGGAGGGAGGATCAGACAGAAACCAGAAGGTGGAGGAGTAGCCGACAGATAACTCAGAGTTTATGAATTTCAGGGAGAAGCTGGTGAGCTCTGCTCACCTTTGACCGTGGAGATGACCGTTCCAGCCGTGCTGAGGATGTCCACGGAGTTCAGGCTCTGGTGTTTCTTGATGATGGTCTTCAGGACTCGCAGCAGCTCACCGAGTCGCTCGTGAACCGCCTGATGGAGGCAGTCCTGGTGTTCTGCAAGTATAAATATACCAGCTAATGGCTTTGTTCACTTCAAGTAAATACAAATTGATTTGTAGACATGGATTTGAAAAAAGGGAGGGTCTGATTATTTGGAAATGTTTATTTGACATCAATGAAAACAGCTTCAACATTTCCAGCTGGTGACCTCTTACCAAAAGGAAAATTTGGCAGTGGTGCTAATCACATCTGAGTCAGACTGAAATCATCACTCGGATCTTCTGAGGACCATGAATGTGTCACTTACTACAAAACTCTGCGTAAACTGATGGAATTTAGTTTTATTATACCGAGAATTAAACTGAGCTAAGAAAACAAAAAGATAGTCCTGATTTTCTAAGAAAAGATGTTGTGGAAAGGTTACACTTATATAGATTTCTTTAAGGAAAATGTTCCACACCCTGGTACTGGACCTTGGCCCCGGTAGCTCAGCTCAGATTAGCATTTAGCTCTTCAATCTGGTCAGAATTAAACCCTTTCTCCAAACTAAGATCATCCAAAGAGCTACCTACAACAGGTAGGATCATAATTGTTCATAACCTTTCCTTAGAAGACCACTTTAAAAGCT
This sequence comes from Hypsolebias longignatus, assembly GCA_031762435.1. Classification (NCBI taxonomy): domain Eukaryota; kingdom Metazoa; phylum Chordata; class Actinopteri; order Cyprinodontiformes; family Rivulidae; genus Hypsolebias; species Hypsolebias longignatus. Next base: position 3,709,750 of record JARVGV010001459.1, on the reverse strand, counting down.
GCATCTCAGGTACTCAGGTTTACACAAGTGATGTCCAAACAATGACTCAACAGCAGTTTCAAAGGGACAATTTGCACTTTGTTATCAAGTAACCTTGAAAATGAGCTCTTGGCATGACTGAGGAATGAGTTCACAGACGAGGAATTGTAAATGAGTAAGGAAGCGAGGCTGAAATTAAAGTTTATGGCCTATCGGAAGCATGCAGGTGACTGTCACCTTGGAAGAAAAGCAAACATTTCATGGCTCCGTGGCCGAGTCCCGCCAGGCTGTAAACAATAAATACAAAAGCAGCTGAGCAGATTGTTTTGACTTTAGCTTTAAAATATATATTTATCCTAAGTCAGGTGTTTAGATGGCTTCATTTTAATGGTTGTTTCTTTGTCAGACCTCACTGCAAACACACACAAACATCCAGGCAGTATGAGCCACAGATTGTCCTGATAAGCACCACTGGATTACTTTTAATGGAAACAGAGATCAGAAAGATTTTAGCTAGAGGCTCAAGTTGTGTTAACGCTGGAGCTAAAAATGATGGGCCTCACTGTGCCAAGGTCAGGAGAGGAGTCCGACTATCTAGTAGCATGAAGCACCAACAAAACCAAAAGAAAATGACGTGTTTTTTTTCTTAAAGATTTTTTTTAAAGCAACAGAAAAACATTTGTTGCAGATTAATGTAGTTTCAAAAAGACAAGGTATGTCGATGTCTCCCGTCGCTGAGGGATTAGAATAAATAAAGTATTTAAGAACTGAGGTACTTTTCCCCCCACACTTGTTTGAGGCAGCACAACGTGATGGAGGGGACACTTGTATCCACCACCAGGTCCAATGGCAGAACCAGGGGGTAGATTAATACTTGGCCACCTCATTCATTTGAGGAAACTATTTTCAAGCAATATAAAAACTAGAAAGCATCTTGGATTTTAACCTGGCAACCCAGTTTTCCATTGCGACATTTCTTACTCCTGGCTCTAGCCACACACCAAAATGGAAGCCTGTACCTCACTTATTTTTCACGTTATCATGCACATAACATGCACGGATGAGCGGACGGTGTTTCCAGTTCCCTCTCTTTGCTCTGTGACGGGGAACAAATGATGGATTTTGGTTCACTCAAATACAAACATCGGTGTACAAATCTGAAGGCGACAAGCGTTACTTATCGAGGGGGTTACATTCCAGGCGACAGGTGAAAATCCGCGAAGTAGGGACATTATACTTATTGTAGTATTTATATATATATTTAGGATTTATAAAACCTTTTCCACACTCTTGCAATGCTCTTAACAATGTTCTAAACTCTCTAAATACTCTAACAGAGCACAGCGAAACAGAGAAGACAGACTGATGCTACAGTTACTGAGCCAGTCAGACTGGCCATCGGGAGCACTGGGACATTTCCCGGTGGCCTGGCCCGCTCAGTGATAGCCAGGAGGACTAAAGGCTCGGTTCAGGTCGCGTTTGATTATTTTAAACAAGCAATCTATGCCACTCATGCAGCTCACTCAGGTACAAGACAGACTGCCCCACCCCCTCCTTTCTTTTTCCGAGGCTGTCTGCTGCATGCCCGCCTGTTGTGTCTCTGCTCTGCTGTGGCAGACAGCCTCAGAAAAAAAAGGAGGGGGTGGGGTCTTCTTTCCCCATCGCCAATCATGTGTTGTATACAATCTTACATTGAAAACCTGCAAGAGTCGAAGTGTGAAGTATCGAAGGACTAATGTACATGTGAATAAATAAAATTAATCAGCTGCATCTCCAGACACAACAACTTTATGCTGACAAATATAATTACATAAGGAAAAATAGAAATCCTACAGTTTTCTACCACCAGAACAACTCCCTGACAACATGCCATGTTTCTTATAACTTCTTTAAAAATCTCCACGGGACCTGGAGAGTCCCATCTTTCTCTATAGCAACCACCACCCTCATTTATCTTCATCACTTGCCACGTCCAGTTCTTTTCACTCCAGAGGACCTGGTGGGTTTTTCATCCAGTAAAGTTTTGTTTCACTGTCCAACTCAACATGGGGCAGGAAACGGGCCAGTGTGTTTCTGGCACGAACCACCCACCCAACTCTATATCTGCGCAGTCAGAAAACTCGGATTTGAAAAAAAAAAGGCAAAATCAGGTGGAGTCTCCACCTCTAGTCACATCATGAGAAAATCTTTAAAAAAAAAAAAAAAAAAACATGTTTGTTGGAAAAACCCAAACACACCACTATTAAGCTTATGAGAGTTCACTATAGAGCTGCATCAACACTTGAGCTAATAATTAGGCTAATTGTTTTTTTTTTTACAGACTGATTTTGAATCTCCAGAAAACACAAATGACCTTAAATCACCCTCACGCAGACTATACATTTAATATTACTGCCTAGCCATTGAATCGTGGCACCTGAAGGAACCAAGCTGAAGATTTATTATTGCCCACGAGGCAGAGGGGTCTTCCTTTGCAAATCTCAGGGGGCTTTGATCGTCAGCGGCGGCCAGTTGGCCCGTTTGAAAATCCTAAAAGGAGGATAATTAGCAGGACATTATGGGTGCGTCCACCAGCACAGCAGGATACGGATAATGTACAGAGACTGATTATTTAACCCCTTAACTACCATTAAGGGTGGCACACAAAAGGAGGAAAATTTGTTCCCACCACGGACAGTCTGACTTGGTATAAAAGCATCTTTCAGCAGATTAAAAAAAAAAATAGTTAAAACTTTCAAAAACTGTTTGGATGTATTTTTTCCTCTACATCCATTTCTTCTCTTGCCAACAGTAAGAATGTCTGCCTCACGGGCCTGCCACGTTGAGAGCTTTTTAGCAGTAGAGGGATTCTGAGGAACACAAAAACAGGAGTTGGGGAGTATGGGAATCAGAGAAAAGAGGATGGAGACTGCGGACTGTCCTTTGGGATCCATCCTAATTTTACACCCCCCCTCCCCAAGCGGCATTCCTTGGCATAATAAGCCCCTGGTGAATGAAGGCTACATGGGGATCAGACTCTGATCCTGATGAGGAGGAGGCCTGCCAGCAAAGCATTGGCAGGTTTTTACTCCGTTAGCGTCATGGAAACCCGACATTCCAGTCACTTGTTTGGGAGCCGGGTCGGGAGACGTGGGAGCAAGGGGTCAAGGGGGATCCAGAATAAAAACACCGCCGGATCGTTCGCCATTGAGATGAGCCTTCATAACCAAAATGTCCCACTGGAGATGCACTCAGCTACTACCACTCCAAGTTTTAGCTCAATTTGTGTCAACTTGACTGAATTACAGCCAACTCCGTGTTCGTCGAGGTCAAGAAGCTATGGCTAAACGTAATCATCTATAGACAGTTGTACCTGCTGTGGGATTTGTAACTATAATTAAAAAGTGGTGGCGATCAAAGTTTTGGAATCAACTTAAACTGAAAAAGGTAAAATGTCTGAAACAAAAACGAGCTCAAAGTACAGGAAACTTTTAGATTGAGGTTATCAGCAAAATATTTTTCAAGGAAAACCATGTTTTATGTTTATTTAATCATGTTTTAAATAATAACTGATCTGTTTTATTTGTTTCACTTGATGACACAATAAATTATTTCTGACATGCTGTTGAAAATCACTGCACATAAACATTAAATATAAGTTAAAACGTCTTGGAAATGCTTAGAGGTAAAACTTGCAATAAACTATTAAAAAAGACACAACTGAGTTTGATATTATTGAGAGACAACCCTCAAGGGCCGTGTAATCTTAAAAGACTAACTTTATTTCACATCTTTACTTCAGGAGAACTATTTAAAGCACAAACATGAAACAATTGATTCAGTTATAGATAGAAAAACTAGAACTGTGTGTATATATATATATATATATATATACAGGTAGTCCCCGACTTACGAACGGGTTCCGGACCTAAGGACCGTTCGTAGGT
>JARVGV010001459.1:3677942-3689549 GCA_031762435.1 Hypsolebias longignatus | reverse complement strand
ACTAACAGTATTGTGTGCTTTTTTACACAACAGTAAGTGCAGCATTGTCTTTTTTTTTTTTTTTGTATTGTATTGTATCCTGTACTAGGCACCTTATATGTTCAAGTACAGTGAAAAGAGTGCTGAAAAAACAAAATGCAATAAATCAGTCACACTTACAGTCTAGTTTATCTAATAAAGTGGTTTTTATGGATCTTGGTAGCATATTACGACTCAGACTGAGTATACCTTTCCTTTCCGTCGAGCGTTAGTGTTTCTTATGTCTGCTCTACTCCCAGGTCTCTTGCTCAGTTGTCAGTGTGGGACAGAGCAGATGCTTTGAAACAGCAGAGAACATTTTCATTCAATGATCTCATTTTTCCCTGAGGCTTTACAGGGCTCTTACAGCTTTTACTGAACAGCATGAAGCCCAGTATATACTGTACTCTGCATCTCTTTCTCTCTCATTATAAGTTCTTTCTCTTAATCAATGGTCTCCATTTTTTTCCAAGGCAAGCCACCGCTGGTAAGAAATTAAAGGTTACTGAGGAAAGTTGTCTTAAAGCTCTTTCATTTCATTCAAATTCTCTTTAAGATACTTAATATAGGCAATGAACTTAATATTTTTTCCCGGCGTAGCCTTGAAAAATTCACAAGTAAAGCCATTTGATAAGTGTCCAGTGTTTTAAAATGCTACTATGGCTCTGAACCAGATAACAAATATTATATACAGTATGTTTTTCATATTGAGCACTAAAATGTGCAAGAATAAAACCAGTTTGAACAAAAGCTTTCAGAATGAGAGCAATCAAGGAAATTATTACAAAGCCTTTTTAAAGAAATGCCCCCTTATAAAGGTACTTGCATGCTTGTTAAGCTTGTCTTTGTCTTTTTTCATCATAAGTATTCAAGTAAGGCATGGACCATTTAAAGAGCTATTCATGTAATTTAGTGGGAAACCACAACGTAAAGATTAGAAAACAGCAAGTGAACGCAGCTTTGCAGTACGCCCCATAATTTTGCAAAGCTGGAACAAAACAAATAAAATCAATTTTATTTTGTGACCTTGGCCACCTTATTTTCACTGTAGCCACTAGAATATTTGATAAAGCCATTGTAATTTCTTTGTTTGGCCCATAGAATATGATATGTGCAACACAGCAAGAAGTGGCATTCGGAAATTGCATTCCCAACCATGCTGAAGCAGCTGGTGAGCTGGTGCCCCGACAGATGTGATAATAGCACAACGCTCCTACTCAGACGGGATAGCAGGGCCCGACTCAGGCAGCTTTTAATAATTGATGGCAGCCAAGACCCCGAATTGGCCAGTAATTGCATTACAGGTCACTTCTCAATAGCAATTTGCTAAAGTTGTGGTGATTTGTGCCGGGTGGCGATCAATAGACACTGTCCAGAGAGGCAGCACCCCCACACCCCTCTCTTATGCTGTTTGTCTCTCCCTTTCTCTAAGGGCTGCTGGTGGAGATATTAGCTTTTAGTGCTTTGTGACAAATAGTGAAGATTTTTTTTAACTCTGCAACTCAAGACCCTCTGCAAGTCGCTTCCTTATCAGCTGGATGCACAATAGACTAAACAATTAATCTTAGCCCCAGTAGTTTATGTAGGCGATGTCATCACTGACACAGACCTCTGACAGGGATCGCAGATTGTATGAATGTCATTAGAGCACAGTCAACAACGGCCTTTCACAGTACTGTTCTACAAAATGCACACAATGACAAGCTTTTTAGGGAGATCCTGACTGTTTATTAATGCACCAGTTGAGCTGTCCTTATCATGGAAACAGGTGACAGCAGCACAGTTGGTTAGAGGGAAGCACTGACCGCATCATCCTCGTTTCAAACCTACTTGCCAACTCTGCTCTGTGACTACCTCGCTGGTCGTCTCAAATGCATACCAACAGCAAGGCAACAAGAAATCCCTCATTCTGTCTTGTTCATTTCATAAATCCCTCAGAGATGGCAGAAAAGAATCTCGAGACCAGCTTGAAAGTGTTGTTAAGCCTCTTCAAATGGAGTACAAAGAACTTTTAGTCAAAGTTTGAGACTATCTTTTTTACAAACTTCCATATTTGCTGTAATTTATAAAAATGGCTACAATCCATGGCTCAATACAGGAATTTGCATTGAAGATTTGTGTCTATCATGTTGGATTTTAGGGTAAACATTACAATCTTATAATATTTAGGCAACTATTTGATAACACTTTTGTAATTCTTCTATTGACAGTGTTGTATTTCTTATAAATTTTTTAGTGGAGATTGCACCTACAAGTCCGTTGTGGATGACAGTATTAGCCCTAACGTCACTGTGTGTGTTTTTGAAATGAAACTTACAGAAGCACAGCAGGTGACTTAACTTTTAAGGTTCACTCCATGGAACAAAATGTGCATTCAAAACTATTTTACATAATTACTGTATATGTTTGTACTGAAGCTGAACAAAGTGTGATATGTCATACTGTGTACCTTTTTCCCTGTGTTGTTCACAAAACAGCAGCAGGGACAAAAAGTTTTGACTTCTTTTATGAACCTGTTTGTTTACAGTCAGCAGGTTCACTTACATTATTTTTTTTATCTTAAATTCAATGACAATTAATGCTTCTGAGTCCAAGCAGACATCCAGGCTTTTAAATGCTTTCATGCTTTGCTTTGTGACATTTCACAGCTTAGAAATAGGGACATAAACATATGAGGAAACCCATGATCTTGTCAGATTTTAACTATTCAATTCAGCTTGTTCATCAGAAGTTTAAACAGCTCCCTGTCAGGACCATCAGTCTTTAATTTATGATGATACTTACTTGTTTTAATTAGGTGCACTCACAAATCGGCACCAATTTCCTTAATTTTGGGAGATCGGCTGATACTTACATGAGAAACCGGTTTTACCGATTTTTTTGTAGTTTTAACAACAATTGTCTGAACTTCATTTATATTTCAGAGAACTACCTCACGGCCAGTTAAAACAATTTTGTACTATTTTTAGGATATTGCTCAAGGGTGTGTTTTTCAGTAAAATAAGATTGAAGGTACATTGTGACCTTGTAACACCTGACAGTGTTGCTTATAAAATAAAATTGGTATCGGCCAAAATCAGGATCGACAGGTCAGACTTTTAAGAGGTCGGTGATCGGCCAGAAAACTGCAATCGGTGCACCCCTAGTTTTAATCTCTGTTGACTGTTTTGACACTCAGGAAGCATAGAGTGGTTATTTCTAACCTGACCTGGAGCCCGGCCCTGCCCTATCCAGATTCGGACCAGGCCGGGTCATAATAATGTGCTTAATGTATGGGCCGGGTCGGTGTCGGGCTTCTTATTCTTATTGCGTAAGGGACGCACATCACCAACAATCCAATTATATGTCTACATGGCTTGCCATACTGTCACCAGCTGCACGAGGCCATTTGACCAACCGGTTGAAAGAAGTAAAAATTTCAGTTAAGCTTCAGATGGTCTACTGCCAGTGATCCATCAGCCCAAATGGACGTTCATTCAGCCACTGCACCGATGACCCAAACAGGTGACATCACAAAACATCCGACACATCAGAGCAGGGTTCAAGGTAGAAGCAGGGGAAGCATTTAATGCATTTTGATGGCTCCTCAGCTCTGATCTGCCCCACCTCAGCCACACGCGTCCACCAACCGTTAGAAATAATCAGTGGTATAAGCAGTCAAAGCTTAAATAAAAATGGCGGGGAAGTGGTTCAGGTTCGGACCTGTAATTACTGTTAATTCATCGGATCGCGTGGAGTTCAGAGATGATGGCTGCGGGCTGGGTCCGGGTCGGGTTGGATTTTTTGGACCCGAGTGCAAGTCTAAGGGGGCATGCCCAAACGTCACCACAGAACAGTGATATAGGTGCATGGTCGAAGAAACAAATGTGTTGCTTTTTTAAAGAAAAGTTTTCATTCGACTCAAACATTCTCATTTCTAGTTTACTCTTTTTTTTTAGCCTAGCTTCAAGAGATCATATTAAAAGCTTTGGCTTTGATTTATTTTTATTTAAACCTGGTAGTTGCCTTCACAAAGAGCTCTTGTATTTATGGAATTTTCTAAAATATACAAAGACAAATCAGTGTCATAATTATTATAGGGATGTTCTTCATACCAGTACCTGTTTGTTGAATGTATTTTGTAAATAAATCCAGTTGGATTTTTTTTGCAAAATCTTGGATTTTTTTGAATATTCTAGGGCTTGATTCATCCAATGACACTACTAATGCTTTGATCAACTTTTTTTTTTCCCAAAGCTCTTTTTACATGTCCTGCATCCTTATTCCAGTGCACTAGTGCACCTTATAAATAACTGTTCAGCATACAAACCTAAAACATATATGAGTGAAGGGCTGTTCCAGATTTAAAAGGTTAAAAAAGCACTGGAGCTCCAGTTCCCCCTCATCTCGATGCACAGCAGAGTGCTTTTCTGTTTCTCCTGGAGTTCAGGTTGTTAGCCCGGTGCCCCTTCTGGCTGCAGCCACTATTATAAAAGTTATTTACTATTCTATCCCTTGGGGTGGGGGTGTCTTTTTCCACTGTTGAAGTTTCAGCCACTTCGACATGTAAACTATCACTGTGTCATTTTGCTGCATCTGGCGTTGATTCTTTCTCTGTATCTGTTGTTTTCTCTGTTGTCTTCTCCTCCTGCTCCCTCTGCTGTGGCATCGAGGACGAGAGGAGAGCAGACAGTAGATTTTGCATGCTCTAAATACAGCCTCTCTGTGTGTGTGTGTGTGTGTGTGTGTGTTGTCATCAAAGGCGGAAGGGACGGGGAATGGTTCAGTCCTTTTAAGTTAGTGTGAGTTTGTGTGTGTGTGCATGCATCTGATTGTGTGTGTGTGACTGAGTGTGCTTTAGTTCTAGCAAACATCAAAGATGATCCCTCATCTGCCTTTCTGTATTTCCTCCTTTTCCTCTTCCTCAGTCCTTCTGAGTCCTTCTGTCACTCTCCCTTTGCCCATTATAGCATCTTTCTTTTCTGCATGCCTTTTTTTTTGTGTGTGTGTGTGTTTTGTTTTTGTATTATGCTTTGCCATTGACCGTCTGTCTGTGTCAGTGTGTCTCACCTTTCTTGCATGTGCTTAGCAGGGTGTGACAGCATTGAGAAGTCACCAAAGAGCTAAATGATGATGGGCCATCCATCATGCTTTATGGACTTGGTAAGGTGCTGCCGTGGAGAGTGGCTGCACAGTGCTGTAACTCAGAACACTCTGTCCCTCCATATAACCTGGCAGGGGCTCTGCTGCTCGCCTCGCCTCTGCTGGGCGACGCTTTATGTGCGTGAGGCACAGGAGGAGCGCTGCTCTGACTCACCCTCTTAAGAGTTTCTCAGTGTGTTTGTGTGGATGTGTGCGACGAGCTTTCATTATGGGCTGATATGCCACTGCTGGGAGCCTCAACTCTGACCAGCAGATGACACATATTCTCTGTGAGGAACACACACACACACATACACACAAACCTTTATTTTGTTTGTTATGGACCTACTGGACAAAATGAATGGACACAATACTACAGGTTTAAACCAAACCTGATTTCTTTATAACTTGCTTCCAGAAAGACTGACTTTCTTATATTTCCAAATGGTCTTGACCAGTGCTTCTTCAGGTTTTTCTTTTTGTTTACCCATTTTTTTGAACAGCCCTTGTACCGGACCATTACAGCACATTGTGCAGCATGCACCTAAAATTGGAAGAGAAGTGATCAAGAAGAGGACAAAAGGAGAAGCATGAGACCTAAACTAGTATAGCAGCTGAAAAGTACCTGAAAGTCATGTCCTGAAGAAATAAGAGTAAAAAGCCTACAAAGACCTGAAACATGACCCAAGAGATGCTTCATTCTTTAGTTGGTTTTTAGCTTATAGATTTTTTGGGGGGAATCACCTTGTTTGGTCTAAAATACCACAGTTTGTGCTAAACTCAATCATCCAGGTACCAAATCCAATAATTCTTAGTCGGGTCATCTAGGCAGTTTTTTTTTTTATAGAAATGTTTCACCCTCCATCCGGAGGGCATGATCAGTCAGAGGAGTTCCAGCAAACTGTTTCCCCACCAAGCAGTAAACACCTTAAGTGGACCAAGCAGTTTGCTGGAGCCAAGATAGTTTCTGGAGGCCGTTCTGTCCCTCGTCGACTCCTCCCAGGCAGGCAGCCACAGCCAAAGTGGTTCAAGTCTAACAAACTGTTCAAACCAAAGAACCTAATTTCATTTGGTTCTTTACTAAGTTGTCTGTTACGTGTCGACACAACACTGGTCCATCCCTTGAGTTTAGGAGCCTTTTTATGGTTGAATGATTCATGGGTTGGAGTGAAGTGGTTCAACAAACAAACAAGCATCACTTGTCTGAAACTGATTAAGGACTGGACTGAAAATAAAGAGAAAGAGCAGCTTATGTCCAAATGAAGACCTTCAGATCACTTCAAAGAATACAAAATATAAAGAAATAAGAAAAGTCATTAAGGTTGGCACAGTTCTCTGTATTTATTTATGTGTTTTATTTTATTCATTCAACTTTGTCGACTACACAAAGTGGTAAAGAGTACAGACAATTTAATCTGAAACAGGCAGTCACTGTGACTCATCTCACTAGTTCATACAAAATGTCTGAACTTATTTTTCAGGAATGTTCTTCTAACTTTACAGATTATCTTAAATCCTTAGACTGCATTAACAGAATCCATCTAATCACAGACGACTGAATGGACTCTTGAAATTATGTTGTTGGTTTTTTTTTTTTTTGCATTACCGGTACTTGTTTTTTAAAAACACATATTATCCATCCCCAGTATAGTTTTTTTTTTTTTTTTACAGAGAATAATTCTGTTCTATTTAAATGCTTGCATCTCCCAATAATCTTAGGAATTCTGTAATTAGCTAACCTAAAACTTATACTATACATGGCTTGTCAATGTCCCTAATTTTCCTTGCCGTAAACACCTGTAAACCTAATTTGTTTAAAACGCAACATAAAGATTACAAGAACATCCTAAGCCCTATTTGCACAGGATTGGTTGTACCTAAGGACCACATGGAATAACTAAATTACTCCCCAACGTCTGCTTTTTATGTGGCGCATTCGCACGGGATAAGAGATTTAGCTGATATTTACGGACATCTTCTGGATTTGATGTTAACGCGCTGCGTATTGCGTAACATCTGCTCAGTGCTGTTACTGCCAGCGCGAGCCAGCTGTGTAGTAGATTACGAACAGAAGAAAATTATTCTCACCGTGCAGAGCAATGCATGATGTGAGCCACAATGTGCATATGATTTTGTTCCTTCTCTTCAGCCTTTTCTTTTTTTGGCAATCGTTATGGGTCAATAGGCTTTTGCTGGTCCAGGACACAAAAAAGTTATTTATGCCCTCCAATGCAGCCAAAAGCAAATAAAAATGCGCCCAGAAAATAAAAAAAACACCTCATTACATATTGGATCCCGCCTATTTCTGTTCAAATCACAGAGATGCCTATTCGCATTGGATTAGTATTATCACAGGAACTCGGAGTTCAGCAAAATATAGTAGGTAATTTGCGGGGGAATTTTTACTTTACAAATTACTGACATGGCAGATTCACATGGGATTAATAACACAGACAATCTCCGTAATTATTACAAACAGCCTGTGGTCCCTAGGTAAAACTAATACCATGCGAATAGGGCTCTAGTTGATTTATTTCTTCAGTTTTGTACACTCTTCTTTAAAACTCAGTCTTTTTTTGAGACAGTTGAAATTATTACATTTCTGTCTCAGCCAATGGGAAAAAAAAATCCAAATTAATCTAAAACGTGCTTGGATAATCCAAGGTGACATATAATATCTGTCGGTGTAGAGGCAGGGCAGCTGGCTTGGGACCCGAAAGTCCCAGGTTCAATCCCCGGTCACTGCATACCCTGTGGTGTCTCTGGGCAGCACACCTCATCCCCAAATTGCCCCCCAGGCGCTTTCAATAGCTGCCCACTGCAACACCTGGTGGTGGATGGGTTAAATGCAGAGACTAATTTTGTCCTTGTATGGAAACATACACTGATGACATTGTGTGACATTATTATTATTATTATTATTATTATTATTATTATTATTATTATTATTATTATTATTATATTGCAGTTGTGCAAGATGATTTTATTTGAAAACGTTGTTGTGAAAAGTGCTGGTGAAGATTGTCATCCAGGACATTGTCCATTCAAAAAAGTCCAGACAAAGTTCAGACAAAAACTGGAGTTTATTTGTAACTGAAGATGTTTCAATTCTCAATTCCCGTTGTGAATGGTGACCATTTCTTCAAGGAATGCTAGGCATTTCATTAATTTGCATTTAATCCATCCTTTTTGGAAATGTTGCATGTAGAACACCACCTCATGGTAAATTGTCATTTTGACCCCTACAAATAATCCAACCAATAATCGTTTTGTTCACCGCTTTTGTGTTCAAAGCAGGCCCCTTCAGGAAAATAAAAACATACAGCAGGGTGCTCGCAAGACAAAAAAATGGATGGGGTGAGACATGGCTATGAAGGCTGAGTTACTCTGTTTTGACGATAACAGGGTCAAACAGGGTCCTGAGAACCCAGAATAATGTGGGGCGCATTCTGCTTTGTGTCCTATTTAGAGTTTGACTTATTGTCACCAAACTGAAAAATGCTGAGGTACAGCAAAACTGACAGAAAACCCATCATAACCTTTCAGGTGTAACTGAGGAAGAGGATAAGCAGTAAATGTGTCAGAGGAAGTGGCTACTGATGGACAGTACTGGGTTGGTGGAAAACAATTCTGCTTTACAGGAATAGCTTATGGTTGGATTGAGCAATGGGGAACGTAAGACGGAGTGAGGCAGGGAGAAGGATTGTTCAAGCCATTGCCTGGTGAGACCCATTGTTCATCTTTCCCTTTTGAGCTTAAGGACACAGGAGAGTTTCACACGCCACTTGCAGGCGTCCCGCTGGGCGGCCCCGGAAGGGGGTTATTGCAGCTGGTAAAGAAGGCCTGGTCATAGGGATAAATTACTCTGAATGGAGGGGTCTGTGTTTGCTGTTCCCCCTCATTTTTTTTTTTTTCTAAAAAGAACCAGAGAAGGAAAGAATTCAACCCCAACCACAGGTTGTCCGCTTCATTTCTGGAACACTCTGCCTTCCAAGTCACCAATTTACCATCTCTCCACCCCCACGGCCCTGGAAAATTCTCCACTCTCACCATCTCTGGAATGCTCCCGGGGTTTTGTTGTCCTGTTGGTACCAGGGTGGCTGTTTATAAGATTTGTAACTTCAAGATTTTCATGTATTCTCTCTGGGGAATGAGGTACAAAATAAACTAGGAAAAATGTACATTATGTTTAATTTGGGGATCAATATTGTCAAAACATTATCTGCCTGCAGTATGGATTGTGCAGTGTCTATTTAGCCTATTGTTTCTTGCTGCTAAAGACAAAATAGTGGTAATTTAATTGAATGGATTTGTGTGCGTGTGTGTGTGAGTGTGTGTGAGAGTGTGTGTGTGTGTGTTACCTGAATATAAACCCTGGCAAAAATTATGGATTCACCATTTTTATAAAATGTTATTTCAATTGTTTTATATTGTTAAGGAAATTTAAATTGCAGTAATGCCACAATTTTATTATTTTTATTTATTTTACTTTTTTTAATTATCTTTTTTTCCAAATTTCCTATTTTGTTGTAGTTGGTCACAATTGGTTTTTAAATCAAGGTTTTGCCAGAAGTTGTATATGGTGAACCACTGGACAGATATCAGTGAACGTCTCAGAAAGTACATGACTGAATGTACCTACGTATACAAATAAATTATATTTTGAAGTCAACCAGATTTAGTTTGTCTGTAATTTTGGCATCTACATGACTTTAGAAAACACATAAAAAAGGCTGTAATTCTGTCATTTTTCAAATTGTTGACCTACATATTTGTGTTACGGAAACTGAGTGAGCTAAGTCGCCAACTTATACTCTGAGTGCCAACTCATTGACTCTGTTAGGAAAGTTTCTTAGAAAAAAAAAACAACTTTTTTAGGAAGTGATTCAGTTCAATTCAAAAATACTTTATTAATCCCAAAGAAAAATTAAATGTTGTTGTAACTCATTATCCTGGTTTCATTAAGAGATGTTATAGATGATGGCTGTAGGCGGGAAGGATCTCTTGTAAATGTCCGCCCCACAGTGGATCTGAAGAGACTGGCTGCAGGTCTCTTGGTTCCCCCGGGCTGCAGAACTGCCCAAATGCCTGGCAAAACTTCTCCCAGAGTGATGGCCACACCTCCCAGCAGCCTGCCAAGCTCCTCGTCACTGCGGACCGGTTGTAGATGCCGGGGGACAATTTCGGTCCTTCTGCTGTCACAAGCCACGTTTCCTGCCATTTCCAGGATCTCAGTGGTCAGGCACTCAAGCACAGCCGGCAGGGGGACGGGAATGCATCTATGGCGCCTCCTTTTCAACTCATATGCGATTTGGGGCTGTAGCTCAGATATTATGAGCTTTTGAGATGTTAATCAGCTGATCCCAGTTGTTAAAAAGCAAACAAACAAACAAACAAACAAACAAAACAAAAACCTTGTTGTCATGGTTGTGCATCAAAACAATTGTCCAAAACTAAAAAAAGTTTTAGTGGGTGCAGTCCTACAACAGAATAATGTTAATGTCTGGTGTTTTATTGATATGATGAACTGCTTACTGACAAACTTTTTGCTTTAAAAGTATTGCTTTTTTACTGGCTGAAGATGGTCTGTTTTCTGAAAATGGCACACGTGAAATGATTCATCTTTATTTTATTTTATTTTTTTCTTCACATTAGAAATTTTAAAATGGGAAAGTGTTGGCTTTCATTTTTTTTTTTCTTATCCAGCAATCTAAAGATCTGTATTTACCATTATGACCTCTAAGGCTTTTGAGTGCCAACTTGGACACTAGCACACATATTTTTTGACTGTTACATGCTAGTGCCTTCTGATAGTTAGCAGCCTATTTTAATGGCAATGCTGCCTGAACTGATGTAAAAAACAGAACGGTTGACATTGTGAAAATGGTCTACTCTTTCAGAGGTAACATTTACAAGACCAGTTTTTGTCCCGAGCTCCACATGGTAACATCATTGAGAGTCCTACAATAAACTGTAGACAGTTAGAGTGGAGTCCCCCCCCACCATGCTGTGTTAGTTTATTACTGGGAATTAGAGAGTTGGACAGCGCCTGTTCTCCTCATCCAGTCAAAACCCATAAAGTGAGTTTCACCTCATCGACATGGAATAATCTCCTCTTATTACATGTATCCCTTCAGGAGTTCACATTCAGACAGAACAAATGAAGCTGCTAGTTCTGATCTGGCATGAGGCCTGTTTAGAATCATTGTTCTTGTTATTGTATAAGAATATGTTATGTTTCATTAGTTTACAACAGTTCCTTTTTTCTGATCTGCTCTATCTGTTTAGAAGACATAAAATGCAAACAAAATGTGTCTTCTACAATGGTATGTGTTGTGCAAAGATATTAACTAGTCTTGCATGAATACAGGCAGTCCCCGAGTTATGAACAAGTTCCGTTCCTACGCCCCGTTCGTAACCCGATTTTGCCGTAAGTCGGAGCGCTACCCACGTGGCGGCCGTAACTCC
>JARVGV010001459.1:3593532-3611783 GCA_031762435.1 Hypsolebias longignatus | reverse complement strand
CCAACACAAAACTGATTTCCCCCCAACAACCTACTCCAAGCTGGGGGAAAAAAAAACAGTTATGTTGGTGCTAAGATGACCTCTGGGGTACGCCCTCTCCCTCGTCGACAGTCATGTCAAACTGGTTCAAAACATCAAAGTCCATGCTCAATAATCCAGGTATAAAATCCAGTAATGTTCAGTCAGGTCATCTGGATGGTTTCTTTTTATGCTGAGACATTTCATCCATCATCCAAAGGACTTCTTCAGTCTGAGGAGCCACCAAACAAAACTGATTCTCTCTTGTGCCGGCACATTTAGAGTTTCAAGTCTCGTTTGTTTGTATAGTCAAAGAAGTCAAAATGTATAGGAGATGATGTGATCGTGTAAAGAATGTGACAGTTTCTTTAGAATAAATAATCAACCGAGGGAAATTTACTATTAGACAAGACAAAAAACAGGTGGGTCTATTAATGCTGGGGGGCTCAGATTGCATGAAAATTAACTACAGGTAGTCCTCGACTTACGACGGAGAGCTGTTCTCACACGGCGTCGTAAACCAAATTTGACGTAAGTCAGAACGTACGTAAATACATGTGACGTACCTGTTTTACCAAGTGCGTAAACCGATTTTCGACGTAAGTTCATGATGATGGCCTTCCTTTTCCTCGATGCACTGCCATCAGAAGAGTCCTCCTTGCGTTTGGGAGCCATAATGGGATGCTAGTGACGCCGTCCCCCTCCGTACAGTAGTACCCGTACAGTACTGTATTCTTCCGCCGCCGCGTTACAACGTTTAACGTCGTAAAACTGACGTAAAACCGACGTAACCGCATAACGTGAATAAGGGAGATGTGTCGTAACCTCGAAACGTCGTAACCCGAGGACCACCTGTATTATTTATCACTGATAATAATAATAGCTTGTTCAAACACTCAGCTGATCAATCAGGTGCAGTTTGATAAATTGTTTTGGACTGGAATTGTTTGTTTTTCTTTCAGGTCCTGTGAGAATACTGTATCTGACTTTCCTCTGAACAGTCCATGTTTTTACAATCAGTTCACAAAAAAAGAGCATCAATTTGATTAAATATATTGCCATCTGTCTTTGTTGCCACCTTTTTTGTATTTTTTTTTATTTATAAGAAATTTGCAACATAATTTTCTACTTGTTAATATTTTAGTCACAATTTTAATACATTTGTGTTTGTTTGTCTTTTTCTTTGACCTTTGACCTTCAGTGGTCCCTGTTGTTTTGTCTCTCTGTTTCCATGCAGGACCTGAAGGCTGCAATCTGTTCATCTACCACCTTCCTCAGGAGTTTGGGGATGGAGAGCTCATGCAGATGTTCCTGCCTTTTGGTAATGTCATCTCCTCCAAAGTGTTTGTGGACCGGGCGACAAACCAAAGTAAATGCTTTGGTGGGTAAAAATGAACAAAAACAAAAGATTATTGGTTATTTCTTCTGATTATTCTTTTTCACTTTCTATACCACACCCCTCTCAACACTTTGCTTTTATACTTAAGACTAAATTTAAGAGAAATTCTTGAGCTGATTGTTAAAAATGGATAGAGCACCAACTTTTCCATTATTGGATACACCTGTTTTACTTTAAATCCTAAATTTAAGTGTTATTGTTCTATATATATTGACATTTATAATCATCAAATTCCTATTTTATTGTTCTTTGGGACTAAATGAAATGATGACTATGAGGTTCAATCTTGTATCTTACGTGCACAAGTATGGACATGCTGCCACACTTTGTTACCTCGGTCTTGTCAGTCTTATAATTAGATGGTAAATCTTAAATGGATGCTGAAGAATATCTAATGGCAACTACTGTACATCGCTTGCAAATTAGCTTTGACTCGATAATACAACGCATCATGAATGTGTTGAGTTGCAGGATTTCATTTCTGATTTGATGCCTTTATGTTCAATTGGAAGTTACGAGCTGAACATGTATATTTTTGTTTTATTTTGTACGTTTCTGTATGATGCAAGCTTGAAGTGTAACTGTGATCCTGTTGTTGTTTACATTACATTCACTGGTTCATAAAAACGTTAAGCACATATGTAGTAAGTTAAAAGATACTGCACACTGTCATGTGAATACATTACAATGATTACAATATCAGACCAGAAGAATAGCAGCAGTAACTGTACAGTACTGGTCCTATGTCAGCTGTACCCATTGGGTCTGGATACAAACAGATGTGGAGCTGAGCATGGTCGTACAACACTTGTATCCTTTGCTGTGTCGTCAGCCCACAGCTGTTTTAAGTGGTTGACTGGCAGCTCGGCAGAGTTGACGTCTAATCTGATCCCACTCGTGTTCGATCGGAGGACCTAGCTGACCACGGGCTGACCTCAACATGCTGCACAGTCCATAAACATGCCTGCTGTATGTGGACAGCATTGTTTAGCTGAAAGCATGTACAAAGGTGCTGTCTTGGAGGGGTAAGACATGCAGATGCAGCAGTCAGGGTCCTTTGAATCACAACCAGAGGTGACATGAAGTCCTATCCGCTGGCTCCCTACTCCATGAGGCCAAGAATAACTCCAGCATGTCCCTCCACAACAATCATAAGATTTGTTTTCTACTTTTGGCACCACAATCCACTCACGCAACGCAAGTAGTCTGAGGTAAATAAATGAATAAACGGAACAAAATGCAGCAATCCTTATCTGTATAGTTGCCATCTCTGTTCTGGTGTTAATTGAAGCCTCTGCAAAGGATGGTGCACCTGCAGTACAACTGGTGCCAGTTGTTGAGACACTGTGCAGCATGACAAAAGGCGTCATCCCACACCAAAGCTTCGTCTATACTCAGAAAACAGGTGCAGATGTTATATGGTTCTGTAATTCTTGGCACACGATCCAGTGATCATCTCTTTGTGCAGCCTGTCAGTCATCACTGCACGTGGACCAAATCAAACCGTGTCTTCACTGCGTCCGTGAGCTTGTATTAAACTGATTTATTAGTCTTGTGCCTCTCCGTAAAGAAAATAACAAATGTTAGGTTAAATGAACAAAATCAAACATTTCTCTTTCAAACTCAGAACATACATGTAATGTACATGCTGAGCATTTCCCTAATCTTCATTCCCTCCTTGCCTCAAATTGTTCTTGGCTTTTTATCTAACAACATCCTGTTTCTCTCTCCGTTGACCTTTCCCTCAGGGTTTGTTAGCTTCGACAACCCAGGTAGTGCCCAAGCTGCCATCCAATCCATGAACGGCTTCCAGATCGGCATGAAAAGACTGAAGGTTCAGCTCAAAAGGCCAAAGGACGCCAACCGCCCCTACTAGCCACCGCCCTGGACAGCCACTGCCATTGTGGCGGGCAGGGCAGACAGGTCAGGAGTCAAGCTCAGCTGGTCTGAAAAGACTTCATGTCACTTTTGTTTGATAGTCCATGAACTGAACCAAATCACAGGCATGCTCCACCGGCGAGTCGTTTATGGCACAGCTTGATGTGTTTTCCATAACCTTTTATTCACGCCATAAAACACTTTCAGGCGCCTGATCATCTGTAAAATGCTTATAAAGATTAGTGAAGTCTTACTCCTGTGCAGACAGTTTATGAATATATTTAATAACATTGTGTCATTATTATACAAGACTATACAAGAACGTAGCGTCGTGCTAACTCACAACACGAGGAATACAAAAAGGAAGCGTTTAAAAAGTGCTACACAAACTGCTGATTTGCAAGTCTGAAAGCTTATTATTGCTGTGATTTAGAAATCAGTCCCCCCCCAAAATGTATCAAATATTAAAATAGGATCATTGTTCTCTTTTTTTTTTTTTTATGCCAAACAAACAAAGCCGTTGAGGCATTTCCTCATACACAGCCTCCTCCTCTGTTTGCAGAACATCTTTACAGTGAGTGACCCTGCATGTTCCCCGTAGGTAAAAGATAATTGGTAAATGGTTCTCTGTGTTGCACATCTTCCAAGGGGGAGGCATTTATTACCCCTCGGGCGGGTAATTGTGCCGTTCCTCTTTGTCTCCTCCCTTCATCTGTGTGATGGAGAGTTTAGGCGGTGTCGTTCATTCACCGCTGATGACTTAATTCAAGGGCAACTTATCACCCACTCACAAAGCAGCCGAGCAGTACCACAGTGTCCCAGCAGAAAATCACTGCAGGCAAAACACTGCAATCTCACGGGTATTTGTCAGAAAGAATAAGTGACAGCAGATTTATATATATATATTATATATATATATATATTTCCTGTATAAAACTAAAGAAACTGTTGCTAAGCGTATTGTTTTAAACATGCTTTTTACACTTCTCACAATGTGAAGAATGTAGACAGCAAGCTGGAGTACCCCCCCAAAAAGTTGGGGTTTTTTTTGGCTGTAATCCTCTGATCATGAGAAAAGCTAAAATAAAATTGAAGAAAAAACTAAAACTAATTGTTTTGTCCCACAGATTATGACTCCGTGCCAGGCAGCAGATTCATTCACAGCAGAACGAGCACCTGTTTGTTGCCAAAATTGTCTCAGAAAATAGATATTTGTCTGCTTTCACACACCGAGTCTTAGGGCTTGAAGGAGACAGGTGGATACTCTGTCATCATATACAGCTGCAAATGAGCAATTCTGAGCATGGTCATCCTTAATCTGAACAACAAAAACTGTTTTCTTCAAACTTCTTCAAACCAGGAAGTTCTGTTGAAACCCCCACTCCAAGGATCGTTTCTGAAACGCATCATGTGTTGACTTGTGAACTTTAGAGCACCATCACTTTACAGTCAGCTGTTTAGTTCTTAAAGTTCTTTAAATAAAATTCACATCGCCTGATCTTTCCTGGTAGCCAGTGAACGATTAATATCCTAACTGATTAAATATATTTGAGAAAAGCAATAGTTCAGGTTCTGTGGAGAAGATTTAAACAAAAACTGTCTTACCTGTTGCAGAAAGCTCTTAGAATGACGTGTTTGAAGAAATCAGATTTAATCCTGACCAGATTCGAGCTGAAGGCTGATGTAAATAAGGCCCTATAGGAACTGCTGTCATATTAAAATAACTCAGGTTGTAAAGAGACTCGCCAAAATGCTCTTGTATAAACTTTTACACCATCAAAACTTTCATATGCAGTTATTTACAAATAATTTTAAGGTTATTTAAGCACAAATGGCAGCAAGCTGTAGAACTTCCAGTGAAGCATGGGACACTTCCTGTAGAATTATCATAATGTTTCTACTTAAATAAATGGGTAGTGTGAAACTGACAAATGTTTTGAAAATTTAATAAAATAGTGTTCATATGCACCACTCAAATTTTTAAGACTGGAAATTTTAAAATAGCAGAAATACACTTTGGTCATTGTACCATATTGACTTGTCACTAGCTCACAAATCAAATTAAAAACATTTTATTTCTTCAAACTGAGCATGTCCAAAGAGCCATCTACAACAAGTAAGATAATAACTGTTCATATCCTTTACACAGAACTTCACATCAAAAGAGCTGAACTTTTTCTTTAACGTGATGAAACATTAGGCAGTTTCCTGAAGTTTTGTGACTAAGTTCTCATTTTTCCTGTGCTTTTCAGGATTTCTTGAGCTGAGCGCGTTGATCACTTGCCACCCACCACTGAGTGCGAAACGCAACATCTGGACCACCGGGGCTGCTTGGGAGTAGGATAGAAGCATCGAGCGAATGACGGTCATCGCCCGTTGGATGTACTTAAACTTTTGGAACTCAGAGAGGATTTGTACCAGCCTGGTTAGCACCGGGACTTCTTTTCTCCTGCACACATATACACACCTCTTCCACCACAAACCCTGCTTGAATGACAACTACCTTGTCTGGACCACACTTTTACTTGAACATTAAAAGGGGGGTGGGGGTGGGCATCAAAGAAACAATATAACAAACCTATTTACAATGACCAATCCCACTGAACTCTATATGGATGTCAAAAGTCCCAACAGGAAAAAAAAAAAAAAAGCTACTTAAAAAAAAAAAAAAAAAAAAACAGAATAATGGATTGCCGTAGGAGATCTTTCTGTGAGACCACTTGAGGTTTTTGGACAAGTGACTTTTGAAGATCCATTTCTAAGACTTGAAACAAGGAGGTACAAGTTCTCGGAGAACTAAAATATGTGACATATTCAGGACACAAAATGGCTCAGACTTGGGATGGCCATCGTCAGCGCGGAGTGCCTGCTCGTTTCCAGGGGATACCGTTGCCGAGGAGAGCCATAGCAACGGGATTCCAGGGAGTCTTATCTGTCATTCCTTAGTTGTTTTAGGGACCAAAAGACCAAACATTTTTATTGCTGAGGACTTGTAGCGCTAATATACTCGGACCACCGCATCTCCTGCAGTCAGTGTAAACTGCTCGGAGAGTTGCACTTAAAAACAAATGTACATTTCGAATATATACAAAACGTGTATATATACATATATATTGCTGATATGCTTTTTTGGAATACAGGCAAAACTATTTCAGACGACCAAAAAGGGTCATTCACTTCTCTAGTTTAAAATCACTTAAAAATGTTTATTCCTCCCCTTTTCATTTTGTCTCGTGAGGGACGGCGAGTGCATGGGAGGGGCTGCTCCGTGTCACAGCCTTATCTTTTTTAAATTGACATCTTAACCTCATAGATAGAATAACATCAGAAACGTTTGAATATATGAACTTGTTTATATTTGCAGTACAGATATACAAGTATGTATAACAAGCATTGAAGCAAATGTATTCATATATACAGCATATATGGATAAAGCTATTAATCACAAATATATGTATTTATATGCACATATTTTATATATGTGTGTCTGTATATAGAACGCCTACTGACTACATTGAGATGTAATTTTTTTGTAGATTTTAGCAGGAGGTTGAAGCATTGCTCTGCTTGGGAAGAATCGCACATCTGGCAGCTCCCCAAACTGCAGGCATTCCTATCTCTGATTGCCTAGATGCTGACTCAAAATAATATGTTTCTGAGTAATAAGAGCAAATGCAAAAAGCCACATCTCAGTAGCAGGCTTTAAGAGGATCAGGCTTAATGATTTTAGATGGAGAAAAAAAAAAAAAGGACAGTTATCTTCAACTCTTTTTCAAAAACGTATTATTTAAGCTTACACACACACACAAACACACACACACACACACACACACACGCACGCACGCACACAAACTTCTCTTTGAAACTTGAACCAAAATGAAAACATCTCACGACCCCTTTCTCTCTCTTTTGCATTCGGTAAAGTGCATGTAGCGTATGGGCTGTCACCATGTAAAGGTGTGCCTTGTCACCTGCAGAGTCTGCCATCCAGCACTGTGCTCCCAGAAAACAAAGAAGCAAAGAAATAAAATAATAATAATAATTAAAAAAAAAAACTGAACACAAACTACTGCAAGCAGCCAATGCGCTTTTATGATGTCAAAAACCAGAGCCAGATCCATATCAGCCACATAGAGCGTTTTGGTGCATGTCAAATATAACAAATCGTGCAATCACTGTCAGTCCACAGTCGTCTTAAAAAAATATTGCATTTTGAACTAAAGTTGACACATGCGCTTACACTTCATACAAAAGCGGGCATTAGGTAACCTGTTAGCGCAGGTACTAACTATCAAAGCTGTGTGCAGAGCGCCTGTGACTCCCGTCCACTGGTTGCAGGAAAGATACAGAGTCTAGGTTTGAGTTGCAGCTGGCCCACCGAGGCTGAACAAGAGATGAGCCTGAACCTCCTGGACTGAGCAGCACCGTCTAAAAGGTTATGACAGTGGTGCAGTGGCTGTGAAGATGTTGCAGAGCTAGCTTCCCACAGAACAGAAAAAGATGAAAGGTTTTATGAACAGACTGGCACATTAAAGCAATAGTTCAAAACTTTTGAAGTGGGCTTCTATGGATAAGTTATTTAAAAAAAAAAATCTTACTAATAGTACCTTATTAACATTGACTGGCTCAACGAACTAATGGCTACTCTAAGCAGAGCCAAGTCCAAGGTGGATCGTTGCCATTTTAAAACTGCTCCAGCCTCAACTATTTTGTAGTGGTTCATGTGAATGCTGTTTTATAAACTCTCAGGTTTACATTACACTGTCATTTACAAAGAATTGTATGGTTATTTGCAAGAGCAAACAGCAGCAGCTGTTAGCTGAAGCTCTTATGGTGCAGTTTGATGCACTTCTAGCAGGAATTGGAGCCCAACCGATATATCGGTAGGGCCGATATTTTAGGCCGGTAGGTGTTTGGGAAATATCAGTATCTATGATAATTGGCTCATAATGTGTTGATATAAACACTTCTAATTTTCACCTCTAAAATGCTGGGAACAAGCCGTGTCCTTACTTGCAAATGGTGTAATTCTACAATGTATCCAGCAGAGGGTGCATGCTGACTACTTTCGAGTCATGGCTGTGCCACCTGACTCAACGCAGCCGAAGCACGGAGTGAATAAAATACAGTGTAGCATATTTTGCTGGACAGAGTGTGGTAAGTTTATTATAACTGATTTGTAAAATAAAATTAAAAAATCAACAATAATAAATTCTCTTCAAGCTAACGTTTAGATAACCTAGCATAGGCTGTTGCCTTGTAAAACGTTATCCAGAACAATAAATCTAACGTAGAGGTAAATATACATCAGTGTTAGTAACCAGTGGTGTAGTCTACATTCTTGTAGTGGATATACCACGTTAAAGTTACCGGTAGTTTTACATTGGACGTTGGACACCATTGAAGTCACGGAGTGCGAATGTCCACCATCCAATGTAAAACTAACTTTACCATGGTCAGTCCGTATACTGTGCTTAGAAACCAAAGTACACTGGTCAGTACAATGTAATCATCAATTTATTTAGATTTTTAAGCATATTGAACATTTCCAAATTTCTCTAACGCTTATATTTCAATGAATGTACAACAAACTTTGTACAACAGTTGGCTTTGTATTAAAAACATGTTGTACAATTCATAAAACAGTATCAAAGAAAAACATGTTCAAGTATTAAGTAGTAAGTACAGAAGTATTAATTATACAATAATTTGCTGGATAAGCGAATGTAATAAACAAGCGCTGCATGTAGATAGATTGTTACAGAAGCATTTAACTACCATTTAACGTATCAATGACACGTGTCTAATGATATGTCATGTGTCATTGGGCACTTTTAAGTGTGTGTACTGAAATTCTTAAGATTTTCTAGTGGGTATACTCTGTATATCTGCGTATCGCGTAGACTACACCACTGTCTTTGTCGTCCTCATTGAAATGCATTGTCTGAAATCTACTTCTCTGCAGAGAGAGAGAGAGAGAGAAAACAGCTGTGGTCAACACTAAACAGGCCTTCAGCATACTGACTGACTGTTGAAACAATGAACAGGGAAGGACGTTTCTTTGTTTAATTTATATTTTTAAAACACACTTGATAACTATATGGTGAATATTGACGGATAGAAAATGTGAACGCACATTAGGAAGACGGTTTCAAGACTTCCAAGCGTTAAAACAGGTTTAAAAGTAGCTGTTTACCGGTACTTAGATTCTTGGGGGTAGACAAAGCTCAAAAATTTTCAGCCAATCAGATATTGGCATTAGCTTCCCCCTCCCAATATCAGCAATAGTCAAAATTTCCATCCTGGTCAAGCTCTAGTAGGAATATCACAATATATCTGCCAGAACAAGAGTGTAGATATAAAACAAATTGCAGTGTAAAGGTTTATATAACAATGCTCACAAGAAACACTACAAAATGTTAGTAACGGGACTTGTTTTAAGACTGCAGAAGTCCACTTTGATTTAGGTACAACTCAGACTAGCTGTAAACTCTTCCACCCTGTCAGAATGGAACCATTTCACCAAACTAAGGACGCCCTAAGAACTAGCTAGCTACAACAGATATTTATCGATCATAACCTTCCCACAGAACCCCACTTCAAAACACCCGAGCCATTGTTGCGTGCGGATCTCGCTTGACACGAAGCATACACTTTAAAAGACGTTCAATTGTCTTATGCAATCAAACGTGAGCTTGACATTACAACAAATCTGTCAAATGAAGCAATAATTGTTAAATGCCATTTACTAACTCCAACTGCTGCATCACCAAGGCTGGCTTTGTATTGCTTTAGCGTGCAGTTTCATAGAACAGCCTACAAAAGCGGTATGAACACCTACTATGCACCTGCAAAAGGTCACCACAGATTTATTGGACACTGCACATACTGAGCTGATGGGGAATTCTTAATGAATATTTATATATATGAATATTTATAAGGCTATATGACACTTTTGGAGACAATGCTTCCTGTTCGGTGAAGGTATACGTTTTCCTATAAACTGCTCATTATGCCCTTTCCCCAGCATCTGTGTCTAACCTTTTTTCACAGTTTGAATTATTTAACATTTATTCTAAATCCAGCCAGACTTAAAAATACAGTACACACACACACACACACACACTAAACATCCCAGGATGCCCCTTTCTAAGTCCTGAGTAGGGCATTTGGTGCCAGCCAGATGACCAATATGATCAGTCTTATTATGACATTACAATTTACAGATTGGGTCTCAAGTTTAGGCGAGTCACCATATTCACCCGATAAGTTAAATGTCACCTATCTGGGTGCCCCTGTTCACTGACCATTGCTCTGAGACAAGATTTATAAAAAATAAATACATTAAAAATTTTTTAAAAAGTGTAGACACAGCTTGTTTTCCTTACAGTTTGTTCATAACTCCATGCTTTCATGCTGTGGGAAACACCGGGAGGCAAAAGGACAGAGTGAAACAGTCATTACACGTTCATTAAAGCTGCAAGTTTACATGGGAATGCTAAAAACAAAAAAAGTTGTTCAAAAACTACAAGAGACGGAGCAGAAGTTTGAATATAAATATCTATATATATATAAATATATACATAAACTGATGAACATATTGTAAATTGTTTGTTTGGGTTATTTTTGCTCTTTTTCTCTGTACATAGGTTTGCATATTTTATAGGACTTTTACTTCTATGTACAAGGACTGGATAAAATACTTTAAATACTTAAAAAATCTATATAAATATAATATAAATATATATATATATATATGAATGAAAACATAATGCTCATTAAAACCAGGTACAAAAAAAAAAAAATCAGTCACTAGGATACGGTACAAACTGTAGGACGACCAAGGCATTTATCCAGAATACAGTCAGGGAGAGCATCGACCTCAGTTAGAGCTTACACACATCCACCTGTTTTATAAAGAAAATACAACAACAACAAAAAAAACTGCTTAGGTGGGTTCTATCCATTTCTTTGTTTAGATTAGTTGTTTAGAAGTCATGTTTGAGATGATATGCATGCTTTCACAGCATTATTTTTCTATGAGTTGGTACGTGACCAAATCGTTTTTATATGACATGCACGGGCCACTGCAGTGGTCCACAGATGATCATCGATCCTGTCTGAGGGGATCACACCTTCAGCACTCCTTTGGTGATGGAGATTTAACAAAAAACAATAACCTCCTAATGACCAAGTGATGTCAGAGTCAGACTTTAATCATTTATTTATCTATTTATTTATTTATTGTATTTATTTGTGCTGTTTGATCCAAGATCCGAGCTCTATAAATGCCACCGCTCTGAACGCTTCTGAGTGCTACTTTACATGACATCGTAGCCAGTTAGGTATTCGAGTTAGCTCCTTCAAAGACTGGTTTTAGCTTTTCTTGTCACTAGTAAACTATTCACAACAATGCAGTAAAACACACGAGCCTTATGCATACTGTAATTATAGTGTAATACTGTACAAGAAAGAAAGAGGTTGTTTGTTGAAAAGATGCCAAAACTGGTCATTTTTCAGTTTTATGATCAATTTCTTTTCATTCTAAAATGTTTAAACATTGTAGAGATTTATTTAAAAAAAAAAAAAAAAGACTAAACTGTACATCTTCAACCAGATGTTAAATCAGAGGAACACACATCTGCTGTATCCTGTATGTAATCAGAAATCCACGGGACTTTTGTTGATCGTCGATTCCTTGATGGCATAAAACGCTTTTCGCCTTTACAACTACAGTATGTTAAAATGTTTTGACAGAGCTCTGATCTTGTTCATCCGACGTATTCTGCCAAGAAGAAAATTCAATGAAGACTGCACTATTTCACTTAAAGAAAAAGACAACAAGTCTGAGTTCCTTTGATTTTTCTTCTGTGCTGTTATCAGTCTTTTGTTTCTAAAAAGCTCAGTAATGTTGCTAGAATCACATCTTTCCATCATTTTCAAAGTGTTCTGGAAATCTACTGTATTTCCCAGTTTCAGCACAGATGGAAAGTTGGGGAAATGAATGTTGCATATTAAGCTTTGCCAGGTTCCTAATGAGCTGAGCTTCTGACTGGGCCGTGCGCTTTTAGGCCTCTGCCCTGTTTCTCCAGACTGCACCATTCTCTGGTCCACTGGACTCCTTTTTTGTAATTTTAAATGAATGATGCGTCTCAGCTTAGCCCAATAATAAAGCACAGTCTAGAATAAAGTGTTCTGTGTTGTGTCATAATTGCTTATCGATATAAGAACACTCAGATGCCTCCGTTTTGATGTTTCTATAAGAAATACAGCAGAAGGAAACGGTGTTGGGTGACACAAACTGGCTTCTTTTTTAAATTTCCTGAGGTGGTATGATTTATGCAGAAGACATCCGAGTCGGATTGAGAACGGACAATTGTAAGTCATGAGATTCAGTTTGCATTTACATTGCCAAGGTCTTCAGAGACAACAAACACAGCTCTGAGTTACACATTTTCTTGAGGCAAAGCATGATTTAATTTACAAAAAGATCCAATTCTACATTAAAAAAAACAACATTTATTTGTATAGTAAAAATCATCACAACAGCCCATATAACAGCAATATAATTTGCAAAATTGCATTGAGTGCAAACTAAGAAAAAAAAAAGCCCAATTTGTCAAAATGAAGTTACTTTATTTTCTTGCTCCTTATCTTCCTCCTTGTTAATAAATAAAGAATATATCTTCCAGTATTTGGCTTTCTTCCAGGTCCTGTTGAAAACCTGGAGGATAATTTCCATTGGGGAAGAGCAGAGTTCTTCCGGCTGGTGTGGGAGCAAGGAGGGTCGATGTGTGCGTCGACGGCTTAGGTCTTCGAGCCAACGGCTTGCACTGCTCAGGGGCAGAGATGGGACTAAAGATGTCCAGTAACTCAACCACAGAAAGGTCCAGCCTGGGAAAAAATAAAAACATTTTGTGTTGTCTTGATTCAGTCACAGGTGACCTGAACTAAATGGGCTTCTCTTAAAAACGAGCTAAAGGTTAAACTAAATTAAATAAATGCTTGTTCCAAAGGTTTCAAACTGGCACAGCTGTGTTTCTAACTCTGTGAACCCTTAAAGAGGCTATTCTGTAAATGAGCAACTTTGTACCGTGGTTGTTTTGTTTTTGTTTTTCTGTAGCAGAGAAACAAATAAATGCTTCCAGTTACACTACTCCTTAAAACCAGGCAGCGACAACACAAGCCAAGAGACCAACACCTGACAAAGGATAAGTCCACTCTAAGCTCAGATATTTGTCATTCACCATTGTCTTGTTAATACAGACAATATAAGAGCAAAACTCCTTCCCAAGCACTAACTAAATCTTTCTTGCTGAAGTGCCGGGCAGCATTAACAAGTCAAAACCAGTGGGGCGTCCCCACAGCAAAGCACAGTTTCTTTGCAGGTGTGTGAACATAAGGAGGAGAGGACCTGGCGCTCTCTTCCCTGGAATAGAAATGAGGGCGTATGCAGTGAAATAAATAAACCAAAACTGGGGAGATTAGGCTAATAGAGATTCAATCCCTCAGTCTGGCTGGCTTGATAAATTATTCAGTGTATACACAGTCGAACGACGGCCATTCCTGATACAAAACATGAATTCTTTAAAGCACGCTCGACTGATCTTGCCAACATAATTCTCTGCTCATTTAAAGCTGCATTGATTTGCATCGTGCGGCTGTGCACACAGCTCTCCCAGGTAGAGTCGGTCTTCGGGATGCACTTGTTGATATGCATGTGGGTGGTCAGCAGACAGACAGGCGGGTGAAACTTCTAATCAGTGGGCATTTGTGTTCCTCCACACGTACCTTCAGACCTTGATATGTCACGCTTTTCAGTCGAACTTGGAGGCAGCATGCATCAGTCGCTGAAAAGCTTAAAAGGCTATGTTTTATGAGCAAATGTATGCACATGATGGAGCATGAGGGAGAGAAAGTGAATGAGGGATGATAGCTGAGGGGGGAAATACAGAAAAAGAAACAGCCTCAAGCTTAAAATAATAAAATATAAAAAATAGCTGTCCTCATTTGGTCTGCTCCCTGTCAATGAAAAGGCAAAAAATAAATAAACAAACGAAAGAGTGACTGTTGGGTGTCCGCTTGTATGAGAGAGGCAGGAAATGAGTTCTGCTTTTTGGATCGAAAGGCGGGCAGAGAGGGAACGTGGGGGAGGAACTTTGGACGGGATGCTTCGCTCGAAATGTGAGAATTTGCATTTTTATTTGTTGATTTATTTAATGGACAGGCCTCTCAAACAGCCATCCATCAACAGGCGACATGTCTGTAATGAATAATGCATCACTTACCGGCGGTCACAATCTATAACAGGGATGGGGGGGTTGTGTGTGTGTGTGTGTGTGTGGTGGGTGGGTACAGTTTGGGCAGGAATGTGGGAAATGGTGATGGAGGAGGCACAAATATAGAACAAGAGGAATGGAATAAAAACTGATTTTCAGAATAAAGTTCAGCACCACAAATATACATGAACAATATTGAAAAGTTTATAGTAAAGTTGTGTAAAAGTATATATGTATTTCCTAAATTTAGATACATCTCTTTATTTGTTGTCTTTGTCTCTCATTTCCAGCAGCCACCACCTTTCCATCCCTCATAATGTTCACTGCTCATCTGGCTCCTCTCTTCCATTAAAGATGGCCGTCTCGCCCTGATGCCCCTTTTCATTTGCAGTCCAAACAGTAAAATAAAAAACCTATAATGGCCCCCGCCTATATCCCGCATGACAATTTCCAAACCAATCGATAGCAGGCGGGCGATGGCAGAATAATGGAGATGAGATGGGCAGGGTGTGCTGGAAATGTCTCATTACTAACTAGCACAAATTCATGAAAGGATTAAGAAGGTCACTTCAAGTTAACACCCATTCTGGTTTGGCAATTTGTGCATCAACACTTTAATAGTTATGATTAGACAGCCATCAGGGGGACATTGTTGCCTCGTGGGGAAAAAAAAAAAAAAGCTAAGCTAATACAAAATTCTTACAGGAGGGTACACGTCTCATACAACAGAAACTGTTTTCATTTGATCATACTCTAATCTGCATTACGACATTTTAGAAACTTTAACAACTCATTCCAAAGAAGTTGGGACACTGCCTGAAGTAAACAGAATCTAGTGATTTGCTAATGTCACAACA
Source organism: Hypsolebias longignatus (assembly GCA_031762435.1). Classification (NCBI taxonomy): domain Eukaryota; kingdom Metazoa; phylum Chordata; class Actinopteri; order Cyprinodontiformes; family Rivulidae; genus Hypsolebias; species Hypsolebias longignatus. The sequence goes on along the minus strand of JARVGV010001459.1, from coordinate 3,596,352 downwards.
ACATATTATAGTCACAATGGAACATAGTAAAAATATCAAACGTAAACTAAGAAAACATTTCTGAGGACTAAATGTTGTTTTTTTTTTTTTAATAGCAGCAACATCTCGAAACAACAACAGGAAGTGGTATGAAAAAGAACACTAGAGGAAGTCCTAAGGCATGCTCAATAATCCTAAATAAGCTAAATCAAATAAAATAAACAGCTAGAAAAGCATTTTGAAACTAACTAGGCTCGTTGGCAACAGGTTCGTAAAAAGACTAGACACAAAAAGGACATTTAGACAGGATGAATCTGTTAAAAATAAAGATGGGCAGAGGTTCATGTCTGCAAAAAACTGAGACTGAAAGTGTGGATCAATTTCAGAACATTGATCCTAAAATTAATTTGAATATCCTAGCTCATCTGCATTTAAAATATCAACAATAAACATTGTACACAAAGATTTCTAAAGATTTTTTTGCATAAATAAATAAATAAATAAATAAATAAATAAATAAATAAATAAATAAATAAATAAATAAATAAATAAATAAATAAATAATTTTGTTGGCTGCCCCTGATCCCCTCAGGCAACTCTGCATTAAAAACAAGTTTCATTCGGTTCTGGTTTGGTTCTGGACATCACTGCTTGAGCTCAGGAACACGTTCACAATCCTTGTCTATAAACACAGTTTGCTGTCCCATCTGCCAATGCAGGTTAAAGCTCTATCACACACAATAGAAGCCATTTGTAAACACCATCTAGAAATGCTGGTCTTCTCTGGACCAAAGCTCATGTAACATGGACTTAGGCAAAGTGGAAAACTGTTCTGTGTTCAAAGGAATTGAAACTTCAAATTCTAATTTTTCTTTTTTAATCCCAAAGGGAAATTAAGTAAATTGAAATTCCTTCTCAAAATCACAGATACCACATTTTTTCTACCAAAGAAGAGAGGGGACATCCAGACTGTAATGTGTTCACAGTTTAGCAGCCTGCTTCTCTTATGGTATGGAGGTGCATTAGTGCCAATGGCATGGGCATCTTACATTTCAGCATGACAATGCTAAACTTCATACTGCATCCAGTATAACAGCAGGTCTTCATAGTAAAGGACTGGGTGCTGAACTGGCCTGCCTGCAGACCATACGTCTCTCATTAGTAAAAACATTTTAAACTAAATATTCAGAAAATATTGTTAAACAGCTAAAATCCTACGTTCACCTCCAACTCCAGCAGCTGGTCTCCTTAGTTCCTCAACGTTTACAGGCTGTTGCTTAAAGAAGAGGACATGCTTCACACTGGTGAACATGGTGCTCTCCCCCCATTTAATTTTACATATAATATCTATTAATTAATCACCATATTTTTCTAAAAATTGCACATTTCTCAGTTTAATCATTTGATATGTTTATTATGTTCCATTGCAAATATAAATGAGATTTGCAAATCCTTGCATTCTGTTTACATTTCATACATCACACTCTTCATCATCAACCACAGTTAAAAAAATGTTTTTTGTTTAAAAATGGGTCAACCTAATTTGCAGGCGTATTACCAGCATGTACAGTAGCTTGTATCTAAGATTTACTGAATATTTTCCAATACTGACATTCAAAGTTGCATATATTGATATTGAAATGCTGAATGCACAGCCATTATTTATTTTATGGAAATTTATTTTTATTATAGTTTTTATGACAAGTTGGATTTTTATTTTTATCAAAACATTACAGAGTAGCAGTGACTTTTTTAAAAGAAAAAAAAAAGGAACCAAATTACATCTTCCCTCACAATAATACTTTTAAAATATTGCTTTACTTCACTAACTACTTTTTTCTGTACTTAAGAAAAAGATCATTGTCATTATAAAGCAACTAAAAAATTAGAGGTTTTCTTGTTCCACTTTGTAAAAATTGTGCTGCCTAAGGTCCAGTTACTTTAATGGTTTTGGAGGTGAAAATGGATGGTAATAGAATATGATAGGTTTGGTCCCCAGTTAAAGTTAATGGGCATCTGCAACAGTTTACATCTTGAACTTGGACCATGCAGTGCTTTGATTAAGAGCTAACGATTGCAAGAAGTAAACTTGGAGCTGTTTTGAGGAACTGTTTTTTTAAGGGAGTGGAAAACATCTAAGATACTAGATTATAAATAAACCATCATGCTTGAAAAGGCGGGGAAAAAAAGACAAATCATACAAAAAGCAATAGTATTTTTTTGTACAAAAAGTGGAATAGCTTCTCAGCCTCTGGTAATATGCATTCAGAAATACACAGCAAACTGAGAAGTTTCTACATAATGGAAAGCAAGTGTCCAAGCAGCACAGTGAGAAGATATGCATTGAGGTTAATTACCGTTAGTCACTAAAGCCTGATGCTCCCCACCTCTTAGAGCTTTCTCACCATTTCAGTTCTCCATCTGGACATATTTATATTTTCTCACTTCCTGTTTTTCATGCTTTTTCCCCCCCAATGCTCTTACACTCGAACACACTTTTAACATCTCCCTCACTTTTGCTTGCTCTGTCATTACTGTAGCGGAGCGAAAAGGGAGGGCAGCGTGTGCATCGAAGTCTGTTCAATTACACCTGCTGCAGGATCCCTGCTAGGCCGGCTAATGGAACGCAGCGTGTCTCCTGACAGGCTGGCCACAACCCTAGCTAGCCCAGTAAAAAGCTCCATTTAGCTTCTCACTGCTCAAAAAGTTAGCCAGACGAGGAGAAGTTATCATTCACTGCAACTGCTGTAGACCAAGCAAAAGCTGTAAGATCCTAAATTCATATTTGTATTCTTTCTGTGTTTCTAAGTTAATGTTTCCAAAGAACAAAAAAAAAAAAAA
>JARVGV010001459.1:3518253-3532873 GCA_031762435.1 Hypsolebias longignatus | reverse complement strand
TGAATGTCCAGAGGACCAGACTTAGCTTTTTTAGATTTTTCTACCTGGATTATTGAGCATGCATCAGGGTATTTCAGCAAATGTTTAGCTGTTTTATGCTAATTTTAGCTTTTTCAGCTAATTCCACCTTTTTGGAGCTCATTTCAGCCTTTTCCACTTCCTTCTGGCAGTTTAAGCTTCTTTCTGCCATTTTAGGGGGGGTTGTGCTAATTTCAGCATTTTTTAAGCTAATTTCCTATCTTTTGTGCCATCTTCTGCTCATTTAAATCTAATTCAGCAAATGTTTTATTTCTGCTTTCTTCTGCTAATTTAGGCTTGTTCTTCCATTTCCACTACATTTCAGGATGTTTTTAGCTAATTTCAGCTGTTTTTCAGCAAGTTCTTCAGCAATAAGCATTCACTGCATTTTTGCAGGACATGCAGTTTCTCCAGTTATTTCTTACTGCTGCCTAAATTAATGACCTGCTGAGAGGAATTTAGAAATGAACCACCTGTCCATCCTGAGCTAGATGGTGATGCAGCAGTTGTGAGTGTGGTTGCTGGTGAGACAAGATATGGAGGAATGGGGCAGGTGCATAGCCTCCAGGAGCTGCTCCGGGGTTCAGAGGCCCTGGGCCCCCCAACGCTGACGGCAGGTTGAAGGGAGGGGGGGTCCCTGCATGGAAACCCTGCTTATCAAAAGACTGAAGACAGAGAAGAAAATATATGTTGGTATAAAGAGCTAAACAACAGATTTGTTGTAAAGTTCAGCTCAGGAGACTGACCTGGGTCTTATTGTAAACGCTTCCACTGATGTCTGGCACACCGGAGTTACTGGATGTCACTGAGACCCCTGCAAATATAAAATACTAACTTTACATCTTATAATCCCATAAAACCTCAGTAATAAATCCTGTTCAGTCCTACCTTTCCCAGGCCCAGCAGCAGCAGACTTGGCTTGTGCCTGTGAAGAAGAGTTGTACCCTTTGCTGTACTCCACTCCAGCTGGCCCTGCTGTCAGCTCCTCGTAACCTAGAAATAGTCAAAAGACTGACCATGACACACAAATTCTGCAAAATACATCTTGTAAACAAGTTTTAAACCACAGATCGTTTTTATGCCAGCTAGATGTTGCAATTCAGATTGTATACCTGAGCTGAAGGCGTGCTGGCCGTAGCCGCTGGGCTGCTGCTGCGCCTGCTGCTGAAAGGGGCTGGCTGAGGGGTTCCCCAGGCCCAGGCTCATACTGTGCTGCTTAGCTGAAGCTGGTCCCGGGCCTCCAGGAGGAACGAACATGGTGGGGCCGTACTGGAAGGCAGCAGCGCTGGGCACGGCGCCCGGCACTCCGGGGTAGTACGGCAGCCCTGTGTAGCTGTAGCCTGGCGGCAGAAAGGCCTGCTGGCTGCTGTGATGCTGCGGCTGGCCCTGAGGCGGAGGCTGGGCCTGAGGAGGCTGAGGTTGAGTCTGGGTATGTCCTTGGCTTTGGGCCTGGGGAGGCTGTGGGGCAGCCAGGCTGGTGGGGGGCGCTGGAGAGGTGGAGTCGTTCCTACCAAACTTTGTGACTTCACCTGAATAGGGGTTGTTGGCGAGGCTCCCATCTCTGCCAGACAGAGCTGCCGCAGGGCCAGGGAACGTGATTCCGTAGTAATCCTGCAAAGAAGGCTGGAGAAACAAGAGGATCGTAAAAACCAAGAGCAGCATCTGGTTCGAGCTTCCACAGGAAAATAAAATATTCAAACTGAGCTCATCTTGTCTACTGAAGGAAAACAATAACTTCTTATAGGCATGTTAAAACATTTTGTTCATTATTAAACAAACGATGCTGAAAACATCATTGTGTGGCTCACAATTGGCAGTCTGGACTGTAGCATATGGAGGTCTTCATAGCCATAGATCTGCTGTAGGACACAAAGAGTAAAAATACTCCATTACATATTTAATTACATAAATAAAACTATGTACAATCTATTAATAACTAAAACTACTGTTACAAATACTAAATATTTGTCAGCTGTAGGTTTAAACAAAACAAAAGCTGTAGAGATCATAGATATTTTCAAAACTTTTCAATGGTTTAATGTCCCCATTCAGATGGTTTACGTTTATATTTGTAGTGTTCATGAACCCTTTTATTTTGCTCTAACTAGCAGACACTCATAGTCTACCATCATCACATTATCCTCAGTAAAACCGCTGGTAAATTAAGTGAAGCTGAAAGGCACCTGAAGGCAGCACTCAGCGTGTGAGAGACACTTCATTATCATTACACCGAGCAGCTCGTTCAGATTTTAACAAGCCTTTTTTTTTTTTTTATTAAGTGCCAAAACACTCAGGTTGTACTGGAAATTCAATTATGTTACACAATGCTGTAAACCAAAAGGTAAGTGTTTCAACACACATGTTAGCATCAAGAAGCCCAAGGATGTTAACAGCTTTCTGTACGGGCTTGTACAGAAAATAATGAAAAAGATTTTCTCTTCTGTCTCTACCATTCCCTAAAGTTTTGATAATACCTTGAAAAAACAGTTGGTTATGTAATCACAGCATTTCACTTGTGTGGGTGGGGGGGGGGGGGGGGTTCAACAAGACAAATACAGTAATTAAAGTTTGTTTTGCTTTTAATACCAGCAAAGAGATACTTACCAGTAAAAAAAAATCTTGGACGACTGATTCACAAAGTGTGCAGCTTTTTTCATTGCAGTGTATTCTCAGGGGCCATTTACAGAGTCTCTTGGTATGAATAGATTAATTTTTTCTAACATTTTGAAATGACTGTAATTTAATAAACGATCAAATATAAGGAATTATGGTTTTTGCATTGCTTCTGTTCATTAGCCTGTTTTATTGCTAACCATGCAGTTTTTAATGCTCAAGTTATTTTGGTGACAAGAAAGTGCCTAAATTGAAACTTAAACATAAGAGCACAGACAATGTAAATATTCAAGGATTTTCAAGGTTCTTTATTTGTTTGTGACCAGTTCAATGCCATCAGTTAAGTTTTTATCAAATTAATTAGGTTGATTTTATCCTAGTTCAAATTTACTTTAGTTCAGAAGGTTTGGAACAAGAGAAACCATAACTAGATTAATCAACTCAGAAAACACTGTACATATAGACATTTAAGCTGTGGCGTTCACTAATTAAAATAAACATTAGTGTACCTGTTGATGGTCTACTTACTGGATAAGCTGGCAGCAGCCCCCCAGGGCCCATGATATACTGGTTTGGTAATAGAGGAGGCACTCCCTGGGACAGGTTAGGAGGAGCTTTACCTGTCAACACAATGGTTTTTAATATCATTTGTCTCCACATAAAACAGCTTCAATCTGATGCTGCTGTCTCAGGTATGTGTGTACCAGCGGAGGAGAGCACGGCTGTGGTCCTTGGTGCAGAGAGGTTGGACGTGGCAGTAGCTCCATTGGAGCAGAGTCCCAGCGCTGTGCTGGCGGCCATGGTGGCAGCCAAGTGGAGTCCACTTGTGCCAGTGATGCCTCCGACCGTGCTGCTCATACTGCTGCTCAAGCTGGGCATGTTGGCCAGGTGGCTGCTGCTGATGCTACTGTTGCTGCTGCTGTTGTGCACCGAGTGGAGCGATACATTTGTGGGCTGCGATGACGTGTAGGAGCTTGACGGAGGTGCCAGAGAGCTCACATTGCTGCTGTCAACACTAGTGTACTGCAAAAAAACAATAATACAATTAAAAATGGTCAGCCCAGGCTTTCTTCTTCAAGCTCTGTCCACTGCATTCACAAAAAACATAATGGCTGAAATATGTTTTTTTGTTAGTTTTCATTTTAACAAAGTTTATTTTTCCCCTCTTTGGCTTGAATTTTAGTTGTGCAAGTTTGCTGCTTGTTAGAATGATTAGTGCTGATGGTAAATTTGACTTTTTTGAACAGCTGGTACTGAAGTTTAATAATTTACAAGTCACATTTTTTAGATATCTGCAGCTGAGACAGTTTGTGAGATCTAACTCTGATTGTTTTCCTTTGTACCCATCTAAACATTTTGTGACAAGATTTTAGAATGCAGGTCTGATACCAAGGGAACCCCCTCAGTAACATTTATACACTGATCAGTTCATACCATGAGTCCAGTTTGGACTACACTTAAACTGAAATGGGAAGCGAACTTGGAGGAATCCATGTTAGACTCAATCTGGAGAAGGATCATTTATGTATCTTCAATCTGCCCGAGACATGCTGTAATCCAATTCAAGGTAGTGCACCGGCTGCACTGGTCCAAAGACAAGCTGTCCAAGATCAAAGCCAACCTGGACCCCACATGCGATCGTTGTAAACAAACAAGCAACACCCTTGCATACATTCTGGACCTGTCTCAAACTGCAGACTTTTTGGCAACCTATTTTTGACACCTTCTCTGGAATATATGTTAACACTGTACACCCATCACCACTTATGTCACTGGTTGGGGTGGTCCCTGTGGATACATATTTCAGCAAATGCGTGAAGGAAGTGATTTTTGGCTTTCTTCTGGGAAAAAAAGAGGCTAATTTTGTGGAATTGGAAGGATTCACACCCCCGGCACACATGCATTTGGGTAAGGGAGGTGATGTACCATATTCATTTGGAAAAAATAACATACCCTGAAGGGGCCTGTCAAAAGATGTTGGGACACGTGGCAGCCTTTTGTATTGTATGTGGTAAGTATGTCAATGCCTGTTTAATTTGTTTATGTACGTTTGTTCCGGCGTGGGAGGGAAAGGGGTGGGTTCTATGTTCTTTATTGTTATACGTTTAAAAATGAAAAATCAATAAAAACCCTTTGTTAAAATTAAAAAAGAATGATTAGTGCTGAAATTGTGTATTTTTGCACTAAACAATATGATATACATCCATTAGCATCACATCGATGGGACACTGAACCAAAACTTACAGTAAGAGAGCTTGATCCCAGAGCTGAAACTGAGGAATGGCTGCTGCCGTGACTGTAGGGTGTAGAAAAAAGGGAAATATTAGCAAATACAGTATAGGAAAAGGCACCAAACTTTCTGAGCCTTACAGTTTGTAGATCTACCTTTTCCTCTCCATTACTACAAGGCAGAGCTGGGCGATATTTTGATATTTTAAAAAATATTGAGAAATTTTTATTTATTTTTTGCGATACAAGATGACACTGTATTGCTATAAACAATATAGTACAGTATTATACATGAAAATACTCGTGCTGTCTTCCTTCTCCCATGCGGCCCCCTCCTTCTCCCTCCTTGAATACAAACACACAGCCCCTCAGCCGCGCACTTCCTGCTTCTCCAGGAGGTGGGCGGGAGACGTTTAGCACAACAAGTAAACACGGGAGATCCTAAGAAAAACAGTTTAGATGCTGAACAAAAAGAAAAACAATGGCTGTTCTTTCGGAGATGGTTTGAATTTAAATGATCAGATGAGGGGCAGAAAGATGATTTCTGTAGATAATGCTGAAAACAGTCCAGACGAAAGGTTGGAACTACAAATCTTTTTCACCATTTAAAACGGCGCTATAAGTGGAGTACTAAGCATGTGTGAAACTGCAGCTCCGGCTGTGTTTTCAGCCTCCTTCCCTGAAACAAACCACGGGTCAAAACTCATTTAGCCGTGCTGTGCCTTACAAGAGGAACGGTGAGGTGTTGCAATATTAATAAAGCCGTGGCTTATCATATCGCTAAAGACATGGTCCTTAGCGGCTAACAAGACAGCTAATGCTTTAGCCTTCTTGTTCCACAGCTGAGAATGGGACCGAGTCTTTAGCGATATGATAAACTGCTGATTTATTAATGTCATGGCGCCACCTTTCTCTGTTCCTCTCATAAGGCACAGCACGGCTAAATGAGTTTTGACCCGTGGTTTGTTTCAGGGAAGGAGACTGAGGTTTTTACCAACATTGTGAAGGCAACACAGCTGAAGAGGATTATTATTTAATATGTGTAAATAAAGGTCTAAAAAGCTGTGTAATATATAGTTTATTTTTTAAACGTTTATTTTGTACAGTTACAGATGTTTACCATATGTGCCCGTGTGACAATTAGAACAAAGCTTTGACTCTCAGAAATGTATTTTTGTTATTACTTTATGGAAAGAAAAAACAAAATTTTGATATACAGGTAGTCCCCGACCTACAAACAGGTTCTGGACCTAAGGACCGTTCGTAGCTCGATTCTGCCGTAGGTCGGAGCAGAACGCACATGGAGCCGTAAGTCCGCATCTACGGCCGCAAATCGAAACCGAAACTAAAACGGCGGTCGGTAACGTCTTTTTAAACACGTTTTTTTCAATGTAAAACAACTTCGGACGGCTGTATTAATGTTTTTAAATGTGTTTCCAAGCAGTTAGCTAACAAAATACCCTAAAAAAAAAAAACGAAAAAATTATAAAATGCTGCATAAAAAAGGCAACCTATGGTGCAATGACATCACTGGGGGCGGAGCCGTAAGTACGGAGCACCGTAGGTCGATGGCGCCATAGGTAGGGGACTGCCTGTATATGTATATGTATGTGTGTATGTATGTATATGTATATATATTTATATATCTTGTGTTTAGTTTTTTTATTTGTCATGTTTTTAAATGAAATGAATAAACTATAAAATAAAATAAAATAAAAAACAATACGGGGTAACAACAGCAGCCTGAACATAAGTCTGTGGTGAGAAGATGGTTACGAATGAATACAGCAGCAGGAAATCAGCAGCCTGGATAATCAGCAGCACAGATAAGTCACATATCACCAATTAAAGTGACTTACAGTGAGTTTTTCACAGTGAATATCCTGGTTAGGGATTTATGAGTCTAACGGCTTCAGGGTAGAAGCTGTTCCTCAACTATTCCTCATTTGATCACAATATTTTACTACAGAGACTTGAATATGATATTAGAGTTACAGGAATAACTCTAAATTGGTTTAAATCATATTAATCTGATAAATTCCAATTTGGAAATGTAAATAATGAATCATCTTCTTACACCAAAGTACCTCATGGAGTTCCTCAAGGTTTAGTGCTTGGACCAATACTATCCTGATACATGCTCAATAATCCAGGTGGAAAAATCTAAAAAAGTTAAGTCTGGCCCTCTGAACATTCAAAAAACAAACAAACAAACCAACAAAAATTGTAGAAAAGTTTCATCTTTCCTCTGAAATACAGGCAGTCCTTGGTTTACGACCGTCTTGGTTTACGATTTTCCGCATTTACGACTGCCCCCCCAGTGACGTCATCGCGCCGTTCGTTGCCTTTTTTATGCAGCATTTTATATTTTTTTCGTTTTTTTTAGGGTATTTTGTTAACTAACTGCTTGGAAACACATTTAAAAACATTAATACGGCCGTTCGAAGTTGTTTTACATTGAAAAAACATGTTTAAAAAGACGTTACCGATCGCCGTTTTACTTCCGGTTTCGTTTACGGCCGAAAATCCGCGTTTACGGCTGCCAGGGGGAGCAGTTCCGGTTTCCGACTGAATCGGTATCCGACCGAGTCGTTGGAACAGATCTCGGTCGAAAACCGGGGACTACCTGTACATGCATTCATTAAGGAAAGGTTCAGCTCAGAAACACTTATACTATAATGTCAGCCAACAAATATATATTTTTAGCTGTTTATCTTGTTACAATTTAAAGAAATGAAGCGTATCCACTCGATGCGCTTCGCAGCACCGACATAGCAAAACTATTTTTTTTAAATCCAGCTGATTTGACAATTACGTTCATTTATTAAGGAAAAGTTCAGCTAAGACACAACTTTACTGTAATTTTCAGCAAACAAATAATCATTTTTACCGTGTTAATCTTGTTAAAGTCCTATCGTGCATGCCATGTCGCAGCATATCCATTTTTGGCAAACACAGGCCCACATTTCCGGGTTGTCAGCGGTGACGCGTAACATAAGCGACATGTCAGCGGTGACGCATAAAAGATGGGACTTATAGGGCGAAGCAACATATTTATGGATTTTTCCACTTTATTGGACATAATTGGACAAAGCGACTTATCGGGCGGAAAATACGGTACAGCTCGATACTGTAAGACTAGGCATAAACCTGTGCACTGCCTAGACTGTCTATAGGAAAACCTATGACTTGATGCCACACACACAGACACTGGAGTGCTTGAAGCTCTTAAGAACCATAATCGAGAACTGGGTGGGAATGTGGAGAGCGACTAGAGCTGTATGCGGAAAATGATCAAGACATTGACTTTAATCAATCCCACTAGGACATACAGTACAGCAAGGACAATGGAATGTAATTTGGACTGGTTAAATGTGGTAGAATGGGGGAGTGATATAATTATGCAACTTTTTTGCCTGATTAAGTAAAGAAACTAAGTTGTGTACAAAAAATAAAGTATAATACATCATTTTAGCTTTTAGACATGTTATTATTCTTGTAAATAAATGGAAAAAATTTATCTGGCTCGGTAATTTTCTTAGTGCTCTTTTGTCTTTTTTTTCTCTCCGTTGATGTGTGTTCTCTTCGTCTCACTCTCACACTCACTCACACTCTCTCACTCTCTCACACTCTCTCACTCTCTCACACTCTCCCTCTCACACTCTCTCTCTCTCACACACTCTCTCTCACTCTCTCTCTCTCTCTCACACACTCACACTCTCACTCTCTCTCACTCTCTCACTCTCACTACTCCTATCGCCTTCTTTCTCTTTTGCCCCTTCTCTCACATTTTTAGCTTTGTTTTCTTTTTTTTTTGTTTTTTCATCCCAGTGTCCATTACATCTTAAACAAACCCAAAGCAAATTCTAATAAAGTTTTGTTAATATATCAACTGGAGCATTGAGGCCAGCCATAATGCTCTGCTTGTAAAAGTAAATCTGTTGGGTATCACCTCAACATTCAGACAATAATAATGAGTGCTATCAATGCTGAACAGGACAAAGGGAGGGAAAAAAGAAGACAACAAAAACCTTAAAAAAATAAAATAAAATAAAATTTCTTAGTGCTCAATGGTTAACTGCCAAGTTGTATCCCAACTGGCTGTCAGACTATGTAACAGTAACTGGTTTTACTGCCTGTCACGAAAAGGATTAATTAACAATGCCACCTCCAAAAGCCTGGAAGATATAACTCGGGCTAACAGCTCATTTGATTGAGTCTACTTGACTCCACTTAAATGTCTTTCAAACTGAAAATGTCACCTTCACCCCACAACTTGCTGATTTTGGTCTTGTACTGACCAGACTAGTTGTCCCAAGATAATTAGCAAGCAGGTTATTTTGCTATTTGAAAGTAACAGTGAATTAGCTAGTCTGAGTAGCTTTCAGCAACTCTGAGCTGTTACACAAACTGCACATTTGCAACTTCATGTCATTTTTAGCTACATACAAACACATATGTGTTTGTGTAGCTTGTGTTACAATGCACTGTTGCTGTATCTGAAGTTGTCTCACTTTCCAAAAGCAGCAGTTGCCCTCAGGCCCCAGCCCTGCAGCTGTTGTCATAGCATGCAGACATTACAACAGCGATGTTGCACGCATGTCAAAGCTCTGCTGAAGGGTTGTGATTGACAGTGGTTAAAAATGCGTGATAATACTGTTGACTCGGCAGGATGAACACCTCCCTTTACTCTCCTTTCTTTTTCTGCCTCACTTTCCTTCTTCTTTCAGCAACTCTACGATTATTTTTGGGCGTAGGTCTGCTCCGTGTGTGTGTGTGTTTGTGTGCGCGTGCGTGTGTGTGTGTCTACGTAAGACTAGGCATTGGCTCATTATCAAACAACCAATGAAACTTTTCCAAAACACTAAGTTTTCATAAACAAATAAACAAAACCATATAAAGCCAGATAATTATTCAAGCAGTTTGTAGTAATTTAAATATCTATTTTACCCATATTATATAATCTTTTTTTATTTTAATGTATGTGCATGTACATTTATGCTTACTATGTCTGAATCACCCTACAGTTTTTTTTATTAAGCTGACCATATCAGCTTTCACCATATTCAAAATTGCAACAAACATCTGTTCAGCTTATTTCCAATAAACCATTGTGAATTCACTTTTAATAATAAAAATACTTGAGAACATTTAGAAAAACAACCTAAAACAGTAATGTACAAAATAAAAACATTGCTATGATTCTGTAATGAGGTGGTGAAGTCATACTGTACCTGCAGTCAATCAGCCAGCTTTCAATTTGGTTAGGATTTTGCCCTGTCAAAGACAAACATGAGCATTTAAAAGCAATATTTCACCAATACATTTGCAATATTTACAACATGCTATAAAAGCACTACGCCAGTGCCAGAGTTTCGTATACAAGTCTCAACATCTGATGATCGGGTTCCTTCAGTCTGCAGTGTAATAGTTTAAAACATTTCTAAATTATTTTATTTTTACAATACCTTAGAAGTGTGATAGTTTTGCTAAATGTAAACATATTGTCAGCATTCCATACAGACCTATGCCAATCCCAAGAGTTATAAGATCTGTTTTTTCCCCTCTACAAAGCAGATTAACTTCCATTTCTTTATAAATTTGTTTTCAAACCACAAGTAAAACTCTGCGACTGCCTAAAACCACTGTCTCACTGGGTTACAACTACTGGTAACTAGTTTGCAAATGCTATTCACAAAGGAGTTTCCGAAATGTCGAAAAACATTCATGAAGCTTCTCAGTTTCTTTGTTTTGAGTCATAATGGCTTGCAGTCTTGTCACTATGAGCATGTTTGAATAACTGTGCAACAAATTGTCTCTCTAAATAGCCACAGAGTTGTTGTGGGCGTCTCAGATAAGTTTCAATTAAGTTTCTCTGATTCAAAAGCTGCTATTTTGACAACTGCATGGGAGCAGTTCAATCACAGAAAACATCCAAGGCTATGGCATCAAATGACTCCATCATCAAACTGCACAAATAAATTACTTCAAAACTGGTCCAAAACATGAATAAATCAAATGCTGGAGCAGCTGCCAAGAAGGGGACAAAGAAGGCCAAGGCAGTTATGTGTCGGGCAGAGGAGAGCAACAAAAGCATGTGCATGGTCTAGAATACGGTTTTGCAAACCATGCACACAAACATAGGCCATGATTTAGAAAAATTGCTAGTAGAAACTCAGTCGTTGTTTGAAAACACTCAAAATTCAGTGAGACTGCAACTGAAACATCATCTATATTTTCTTGTAAGTGTCTCAGAATTTCGAGTCACAAACTAGCCTCCAACAGTTGCAACCTTGTGGGACACTGGTTTAACAAATGCCTGACAGCTAGCATGGCCGCACCTCATATGCACATGCATACTCATATGTCATAACAGAAAGTGACTAATAGTTTCTCCTTAATCATATAGTTTTTTTTCCAGTAAATAAACACATTTCCACTATAACTTGCAAAATCAATCAACATATGCTTCTGAACCCTTATTAACCCTTAAATCATTCATATGTTCCAGTTGAGCTACCTTTCCAACTACTGTAAAGTCTGGACTATTGAGTGCACCTGAATATAAGGTGAGCCCACTAAATTTAAAAAGAAAAATTTTTTTTACATATAGGCTACACTTGTCTATAAGCTGCGGGTATCCATGTTGTAACATAAGATATTCATACAAAAACATTTTATTAACTTTTGATTATTAAAGTACCAGCAACATGCACAAATATGTACAGTGGTTTTTTTTTTAACTGAACAAACACGGCTGGTTCAGTAAAATACTCTAGCCTACCAGAAAGTCATTGATTGCTACAGCTTGTGTTGTCCCCACTTATATCGAGTGGTTGCAAATACTTGGTTGTGCCCCCAGGAAGGGGGGACATTTTTTGTTTTCATTGGTCAGATTTTTTTTTAACCATTTTTTTTTTCCAGTTAGCCTCATTGAGTCACCAAGACCCTCCCCCCACAAGAAAGACATGTATTAGGCAGTTATGTGAGTGCCCGGGTGTGACGAGGCTAAATGTTTTGGCGGCAGTAAGCTCGTTAGCCGGTCAAAAAAAACAAAAACAACAACCATAAATTAGCCACAGCATAAGCTGCAGGGTTCAACACATGTGGGAAAAAGTAGCGGCTTATAGTCCGGAAATTACGGTACCTCAAAAGGCCTTAAAAACTGTGAAATGGTCCACTGTGGTCCAAAAGCAACAAGACTTTATCGTTTGCTAAACAAAATCTTAAACATATGCATTATTTTAATAATACATATTAATATAGATTTCAATAAAATAAAAAATATGCCTACAGTTTCACAAACATTGTTAAAAACAGCAGAGCTTTTCTGACATGAGCTCTTTCCAACCTGGCTCTTCGGATTGTCTCTGGATGTCCCAGTTACTCTGGCTCTGCTGGAGACTAGTGGGGTCACCATGCTCGGGCTGTGATCCTTGTAGCAGGGACTCTCTGCTTTTGGCCCAGGCTCGACGCCGCACACAAGCCATGCTGCTGGGCTTCCCAGTGGGATCTGAGGATCAGTGAAGCAAAATGTGTCAGGATGAATGATGTTGTCAGTCAGATCAGACAATTATTCAGCTGACAAGCTCAAATCTAACCGGGCGAGTTTAAACATGCAAAGCTTAGGAGTGAAAAAGTACAGAGTCCTCACATTTTATTGCTCTTCTTATCAGTGTTTGTCATTAAAGATAAGGACACAACTGAGGGCTTAGTACCAACATAATCTGTCTGAACTCTTCTTTGTTACATCATTAGGTAACACTTTAAGCACTGCATACTTTGCAGTCTTATTTTTTAGTTTAAGTTGGCAAAGTAAGAAGACCCACTTGGCACAGTATTGGCTTTCATCTCCAGGAGTCCACTCTCCATTTTAGAATTTTTTTTTTTTATTCAGTCCAAGGACTGAGACAAGTAACGTGCCTGCAGAAAGAAAAAGACTGTTTAGTAAAATAAACATGCTGTATACAGAAGTCAGAGGTAGCAAAATATTTGGGAATAATGTTATCAGTACAGATGTTACAAAGCAACATTATAACAGTGTAATTAAAAAACATGAGATGACTGACATGAAGACAAACGTGACAAATATTAAAGAATCACTCCTTTTATGATGACAGTACCAAAAAATAATTTGGGGTGGGGGGTGGACTTATTTCAGACAATTTCCAGCTTAATTGGATAAGCCCGTAGTTTCCAAAGTGTTGGGTGCAACTCCCTAACAAGGGTGCAAAGCCATTGCAGAGGGGCATGGTATGACTGAATGGAAAAAATAAATGGTTGGGACACTGCTAGAGTAACAGCTTAATAATATTGCTCTAATTGTTCCAATTCCACCAAACCTACTTGAACGCAGCCCATGCAGCATAGTCACATTATCCCACCTGACACATTCAGACATGCCAGACGTTGCTTTGGGCTATGGGAGGTAAGATGTGCGATGCTCTGGGTCCAGATACATTTTTTTTTTACTCGTGTGGAAATATAATGTTTTTTTTTTTGTTTGTTTGTTTGTTTTACAACAGAACGTTATCTGGCCTATTTGATCTGAAATATATGAATATATGAATGTAGAATAAGCTAATGAGTCCTTGTCTGTCACAGTTATGCTACATCTAACAATTTCGGACCACGTTTTGCACCTTTTTTAATTTTACAGAATTTTCTTAATTTTGTATCTTGTTTTTTTTTGTAAAGGGAGGTGACTGGGACTAAGCTGTTAGAAGTACAGTACTGAAAAGAAGTGAGAAATAAAGGTGTTATTTTTGCTAAAACAAAACAAAACAAAACAAAACAAAATTTTCCTTTAAAGGGATTTGTTTGGATTTTTAATCCCATTCTGTATGGAAAGGCATTTTTTAAAATAACTATTGATAGCAAAGATGAGTATTGTCAACCAGTAAAAAAATTAAATAAAATAAAAAATAAAAAATTTAAAAAAATAAAAAAAAATAATAATTACACAGTAAATCCATTTTGTTATTTAAAAGAGGTTGTACAGTAGTTTGTCGCTACTTCATGGTTCGACTTTCGTGGACTGGCTCTTTTGCGGTTTTTCAAAATAAGATTGGACATGACACACAATTGGCTGATTGATGGATGAGCTGCACGATCGGCATGGATTGTTTATTCAAAATAAATTATTTTAAATGATTTAGCACCTGCTGCACCTGTGTGCAGTCAACAAGTGCAGGGAGAAGCTCCCCCCTGCAGCATGTCATCATCTCCGCTCTCTGCCACACCCACTTCTCTGCTGTAATCAATCTCATCACCTGTCACTCCCAATCTCCCTCCTTCAGTGTAAATAAACAATTTAAATTTAAATACCCCAATAGTTTAAATAAGCAATCCATGCTGTATGAGCAGCAATGTTTATTTTAAATAACCAAGCGAGACCCGAACTGGGCTTTTAGTCCCCAGCGGTGAATGGCCAGGGCACCGGGACATGTCCCAGTGCTCCCATTAGCTAGTCTGCCCCCAACCTGCCCAACCGGGCGTGTCCTGAACGCAGTGGTGTGCCGTGAAGGCATGCAAAGCCTTTTCTGTTGGCCTAAAATTATTTAAAATTAAAATTTAAAATTTTTATTTTTATTATATTTTGTCCATGAATATTTATTACATAATTCCAAATGGTCT
Organism: Hypsolebias longignatus; assembly: GCA_031762435.1. NCBI lineage: Eukaryota > Metazoa > Chordata > Actinopteri > Cyprinodontiformes > Rivulidae > Hypsolebias > Hypsolebias longignatus. The sequence goes on along the minus strand of JARVGV010001459.1, from coordinate 3,518,377 downwards.
ATCCGGTTCCTTTCATTGCTGCCCCCATGGTTGTTCTGCATCCAGATGTGTAGTTTTCATATTTAAGCATTTAACCAATCACATTTCAGCCACTATTGGTTGCCAGGGTCAAAGAAATCTGCCT
>JARVGV010001459.1:3401160-3420781 GCA_031762435.1 Hypsolebias longignatus | reverse complement strand
CAACAAAAAAGGTTGAATCATGTCATCTGGACTTCGTTTTTTTTGTTAAAAAGAAACGTTTCGCCCCTCATCCAAGGTGAGGTGAGGTGATTAGTATCCAAGTATTAGTAATGGTTAGGTTTAGGGTAAGGGTCAGGGTTAGGTTATAGAAATGAATGAAAACTGAATGGGTCAATGCAAAGTCCCCGTGAAGATAGAAAGACAAATACTGTATGTGTGTGTGTGTGTAGTAGAGTCAGTTTCTTTATTTGTCATTCGCATCACATGCGGTACATGTGGTGGAATGAAATTGTGTACACAGGGTCCCAGTTACATCCAACAATAGCAAAATATTGTGTAAAAAGAAACGGTAAATAAGGATCTGAGATTTAAACTAAGATATGTGCTAAGTGAACGCCAAATGATTTGCTAAAAGATCAAAGCTATATGCCAGTCACTAATGTGTGTGGACAGCAAGGACTTCTGCAGGTTTGGCTCTTATAAAACAGGCTGGTGTTTTACTGGTGACAACTCGGTGTGTGGGGCTAAATGAAAACTACCAACACACTTCAACAAAAAAGGTTGAAGGTTGTTGAAGTTTTAAAGTCAGCCTAAAAGCAAAAAAAAAAAAAAAATTGTTCAGGAAAACATTTTGAAAATAGGTTTTACAGGTAATTAAAAAAAAACTGCTCTTGCCCTCTTTTTATTTAATTGACAAATAAAATCAATAAAGGTTATTTGCGAGATTTTGAAATGATCGTTAGTTTACAGCTTTCGCTTCTTTTTCATATACTCCGTGTTTCTTTTCTGTCGGTGAGCGTTATCTGTGGATGCAGTGTAATTTATATTTGCATAACATCTGCTGAGTTCATGTTTCCTGTGAGCTGTCTGCACTGCGCCGTAGCATTACTCTGCACCGTGTGCTGAGGTAATCCTCACATCAGCCCAAATTATAACAAACCCTGAGCTCAATTCTGTTCATAGCCGTCCTTCTCCAAGTCTGCTTTCATTCCAGTGGGAACATGTGCCGAGTAATGCTGAAAACATGTATTTTGATCTGTTCGCTTGCTGGTTTGTTAAGTCTGCGCAGAGACAACTTTAAAACATAAATGTGATTCCATGAATTACGGATCTTTACAAGCCCCAGACATAGACTCATAATAAATAAATAATTGCAGTTTATCTCCATTGGCCCCACATTTGTGTTTTATCACCACAATTAATATAAACTTGTTGGTTTGTGTATCATTACTGAGCAAATGTCATAGAAAGGAATGGAGAAGGCATCTGTTAAACTCACTGACTAAACTAAGATCAACACCATTGTCCTATGAAGGTTTTTTTTTTTTTAACATTTAACTTAAAAAGCGCTACTCCAGTTGATAAAAGTTTGGGCACTTCAGATCACGTTTTGTTGAACTTTCATTAAGAATCTAAGCAAGTAGAAAGAGAATGTTTTCAGAAGATTTGGAGTTTAAAATGAGATGATGCTTGTGTATTTCAGGCCATGTTTTCTTTTTGTTTGCACCTTTTAGTTTCAGTACATGTTGTATTCTCTATAGTTAGTTTTTAGTAACGCAAACTTATTTTATAGCCAGCTTGAGCCTATACTCTCACATCTGTGAGGCATTTCACTTCTTTTTTTTTTTTTTGCTTAAAGTTCCTAGCTGATAAAATTCCTATAGCTGTCATGCTTTCACCCTCATCTGAAGTCTATTTACAGATTTGGACTGATGTTCAGAAAAAGACAACTTCTACTGTCTCGTGTGGGTGACTGTTCATTTTGAGGTGTGTTTAGGATCATAAGCTTGTTTTAGAAGCTTTTCTTTGTTGCCAGTCATACTTCTACTCACTGAACGTTCTGTTTTTTCTACAGGACTTGTTTCCAGGTGAGACTTAATTTAGACGTTTACTTACAAACCTTTGCAGGAAATATTTCCCCCTCTCTTCCAGCGTCTTCACTGCTGCTGTTAAATGCTATTTTTCATTGACGTTACAAGCTGTTGCAAGTGGCTGGTTACACCTCTGTTTCTATCAGCATCAATTATTTACATTCTCCAAGTGCTGAACAGATGCATAGGAGCGCCCGTTGAGCCTAATTGAACTAGTTTAGATGAGAGAAGAGATTTCATAAAGCTCTAGCCTTTACTAACAGCACCGTATTTTTCGGACTCTAAGGCGCACCGGATTATAAGTTGCATTAAATGAACAAAACAGTTAGATAAGTCAAACTTTATTCAACTCATTCCCAATAACCACATAAAATTGGTTCGAGGTCAGTAAGCACAACCAGAGTTAATGCATAAGGCTCACTATTGATTTTTGAGAAAATTAAAGGATTTTAAGTGCGCCTTATAGTCCGAAAAATACGGCATTTGCTCTTTAACGTGTCTGAGAGTTCACAGTGTCTTAAACTTCTTGTTGTATTCTCTTACATTTAAAAAAAAATATATATATGGGAAGTCTGTGCAGACAATACAATGACTTTCTGGGTCTAAACACTGTTCTATGAAGCATCAGTCAGAATGTGGACTGTAGGCTTTTCATGATCTGTAGTTGGAACAATAAACAAGTTCCAGTGAAAGTATTTGTAAACATTTATGTCCTATTAGAAAAATAAATCAAATAATGTACAATTAATATACTGTATTAGATTTTGTGTAATATCCTACAGATTTATAGAATCTGTTGAGATTACAGGAAAGCATCTTGGTGATGCAAGAATTATCAGGAAAAAACCTGTTTGAGTACCAAGACTGTGGCAGTGATGTGATTGTGACTAATGCAGGTGCGTCTTAAATAATTAGAGCATCGTGAAAAAGTTCAGTTTTGTCAGTCATTTCAGAAAGTGAAGCTCATATTATATAGATTTATTACACACAGAGTGAAATATTTCAAGCCTTTATCTCTTATAATGATGATGATTATGGCTTACAGATGATGAAAAACTAAAATTCAGAGTCTCAGAACATTAGAATATTCCACGGCCAGCTTTTACATTTGTCAGTGTGGGCAGGAGCCAAGTCCTGCTGGAAAATAAAACCAGCATCTCCATAAAGCTCATCAGCAGAAGAAAGCATGAAGTCTCTAAAATGTCCTGCTAGATGCTGCGTTGATGTGGACTTCAGAAAACCCAGTGGACCAACACCAGCAGAGGACATGGACCCAAATCATCACTGACTGTGGAAACTTCTCTCTGGACTTCAAGCAACTTGGATTCTGGACTTCTTCACTTTTCCTCCAGACTCTGAGACCTTGATTTATAAATGACAAGAAAATGTACTTTCATCTGAAAAGAGGGCGTTGGACCACTGAGCAACAGTCTAGTTCTTTTTGTCCTCAGCAGGTAAGACGCTTCTGATGTCTCTGGTTCAGGAGTGGCTGGACTTGAAGAATGAAGAAACATTTGTAGCTCGTGTAGGATTTAATCACCTGATCAGGGTGTGACACCAGGGTTTTTTCAGCCATAATCATCAATATGACAAGAAATAAAGGCTTGAAATATTCCACTCCGTGTAATGAATCTATATTATATGAGTTTCACTTTCTGAAGTGATTGACAAAATAAACTGAACTTGCTCCACAATACTCTTAATATTTTGAGATGCACCTATAGGTTCTCCTAACTGGTCACAGTCCAGACACCTAACAGGTTGTGTAGACCACAGAGAGCTTAGTGCAGTCCTAATCTCATCTGGAAGTTTTTTTAAGTGTTGTGCCATCATTTATTACATCAGTATTCAAAATTATAGACATTTATTTTATGTTGTTTTTTTTTTTTTGTAAAGATAAGCTAACCTAAAGTTAAAATTTTATTGAATAAATACAAAGTAAATGTCAATAGCTGTGTTTTTCTAATGCCTTTTATCCACATTTTTATTTTTGTACAATTGGGACTGGGTGCTCCACCCATAAAACTTTTTTCTTTTGGGCATTTGTTATGATGCGTAACCATAACAACAACAAGGTAGTTTTCTACAACTGGGAGCTGCTGATTAACATCTCAAAAGCTCAAATAATCCCTCAACTACAGCCCCAAATCCCAAACGAGTTGAAAAGGAGGTGCCATGGATGCTTCTCCGTGTACCTGGAGGCGGTGCTCAAGTGCCTGACCACCGAGATCTTGGAGGCAGCTCGTGACAGCGGGAGGACCGAGATTGTCCCTCGACACCTGCAGTTAAGTCCGCGGTGACGAGAGGCTCGGCAGGTTGCTGGGAGAAATGGCCATCGCTCTGGGAGGAGTTCTGCTCCACATCCAGGCAGTCCTGCTGCCCAAGAGGACCGAGAGGTCTGCTGGGTCTGGGCGGACAGATCGGCATCTGCAGCCAGTTTCCTCGGATCCGGGACGGACTGCTACAAGAGATCCTTCCTGCCCAAAGCCACCAGCATCTATACCAACTCTAATGAAACCAGGATGAGCTACATCAACAGCTAATTTCCCTTATGGATTAATAAAGTATTTTTGAATCGAACTGAATTGAAAACTTCAGATATATAACCAACGCTGACAAAAACAGCCGCCGTGTGTTTGGTGTAAGGTATGCGGGCGGTCAGAGTGCAGCGCCGACCAGAAAACGGTTTGCCTCCGTAACAACAAAAAAGGTTGAATCATGTCATCTGGACTTCGTTTTTTTGTTAAAAAGAAACGTTTCGCCCATCATCCAAGGGGCTTTGTCAATCTGAGGCCTAGCCATCTGGTATTACCCAGAAGCCACCCGTGTTTTGGACCACTGCACTGTTGTGGAGCTGGAGAATCAGCATGGATGTTTTTGTTGTTGTTTGTTTGTAGGAGCGTGGGAGTGGGAGCACCTGCAGGAGGCCCTGGAGGAGAAGCTAAAGAGTTCGCTAGCTGTGGCTCAGCTTATGGAGCGCATACGCTCCCTCGTCGGCAGAGACAGGGTGAGAACCTGTTAAATAATATCATTGAATATCAAAATGTTGTGTAACATGGGTTAAACGGCTCAGTGCCCTTCTTTAACGTGCAGACATGTTCTTGTTGCAGACCGACTTAATTATCAACCGGTGCAGTAATAATAGTGTTGTCATATTTACATAATTAGTGCCTCTAATAACCTCTCAGATACTCGGGGAGTTTGCACAAAATAAACAAGAGCTTTTCTCCAAGGATCAAAGGCGTAAGAGGATCTGGAAGAACTTCACGCTCACACCGAAGCATCGATGTCTGCGGCTAAACTTAGAAAGCGTTTGAAAGGCTGCAGAGTTTTAACATTTAGTGAGGGTTACATGACATGGCTGCATCTGACAAGCCCCTTCTGGCACGCCAGGAGGATAGAAGTGGGTCTTCTACCTGAGGCGGTGTTGAGACGAGCTGACACACAGACAGAGGGGCCACTTTAACGTGATGAGACACCGTAATGTCCTGTCATGATTTGACGTGTTCCTCTGCAAACAGCCTCGGGGGTGGGGGGCTGTCTCCACCCGCGTAGAATTCAACTTTCAGTGAGCTCTCCACAATCAAAGACGGTCTCTCTCTGCAGTGGAGACACTCTGCTCGTCTCCCTGCAGCAGAGCAGTGTGGGAACGTGAGCCGTTTGTGCTTCAGTGGGCTGATTAAAGGTCGAGCAATGATAATGGACTTCTTTATGATTTTCATTTGTCGACTGTGTGTGCAAACACCCTCTCGACCTCTCTTATTTAACTCGTTTTATCGCTACAGTTCCGATGGCGGCGTTTGGGCCACTCGTTCATTAAAATACTCTAAACGAGCTGGGCTGTTTGGAGAATATGTGGTCTGGACAACCATCTGGTTCCCACTCTGCTCTCAGTAGCAGCCGGTTCCAGTCTCGTCACTCCTGACACTGCAGTTCAAGTGTGTTTTTGTAGCGTGAAGCGAGACCGGCGGAGGAGCCATCTGTATTCTACGGAGGAGGCGCAATAGATGCTCAGCATGACAATTCTGCTTGTAACGAGAAGCTGACATGCAGCAGAGAAAAGCTAAACTCCCGATGACTAATTCTTCTGGCTTTGGGCTCCATTCTCTCCCTCCCTTGGTGTGTGTGTGCGTGTCTGTGTGTGTGCAGGGTCCCAGGGACACACCGAGTGCACGGGCAGCTCAGCTCGGCCCCCAGACTCTCGTCAACCTCTTTAATTCCCCTCTCTTCTCTGATGTCATCTTCATGGTGCAAGGTAGGATCAGACTGATTGGCTAAACACACACACACACACGTTCTTGTAAATGTACTTTTTGGGGACTTTGCATTGACCTGTATTCATTTTCTATAGCCTAACCCTAACCCATCTGCAATTCACACCTTAGTCCTAACTAACCCCTAACCACCACCTCCACCCCCAGTGAGACTTATCCTAATGGGGACCTGGCTTTGGACCCATAAAGAGCAGTTAGTTCCCACAATGCATGATTTTTTTTTATTTTTTTTTTTGTAAAATTGGTCCCTACAAGGTAACCTGAAACACACACACACAACTGTATTATGGTCACAGCCTGGTTGTCCATTTGAAGCCTAAACAGGATAAAACTGTTGAAGTGACGCGCTTCTTTTTTTTCTGTGTAGTCTCAACAAAAGCTCCTCTTCTTTATTAAACTGAGAAGTACAGACAAAGGCCTTTCCTGATCAATATTTATCTCATAAAAATGCAGCGAGCCTTCTCTGACTGTTCACCCTCTGAGCTGAGAGTTAAACTTTTAGAGGTTGAAGAGAAAACTCTTTTGGGTCGATCCTGTTTTCCTGCCTGAGCAGAGCTCTGACTGGGAAACAAATGCACGCACTGTCAGAGACGATGGCAGGACTTCACATGTTTTATGACAGCTGGCTTGTTTTAGTCTGTTGTGTAGTGTTAGTAATATACCTCAGGATCCACTGAACTATTGCAACTCTTTGACGTAATCATCAGATGTACATCTACAACTGATTAACTTGTGAAGCCATTCTAATTCAAGATGGCTTCCACAGCTAAGCGACCAGTTACCCAACACAAAAATGGCTTTACCCAGTCAGTTTTACAGCTTTTGAGCTAAAATTTGCTGTGGTAGCTGAGTCTGATCCATAACGTACAGTATGAGTGCTGACGGATTATGCAAACTTTTTTGAAATGTAGTCATTTGGTGTGGTACTGCTAACACGCCTCCCAATATGGCATGATGCTGAGCATCGCATAATTTACGTTAGCTTAAACTGCTATAACCACATCCTTTCTCATCATAAGATCATCTTATTGTACGAGTACAAAAGCAGGTGGTCACTGGTAAGGAGTCAACTGTGTTGATATAAGGTAAAAAGAATACAGTAAAGGTACCGGTACTAGAAATACCTCTGCTTGGTACTGTGGTAACAGTGGTCAGTGTGGAGGTCTTGTAGTACTGAGTCTGAGTTCGAGCACAGCTTGTGTCAGGAACAATATCCGTGGTGTGTATATCGTGGGCGTCCATCTTTGAGAAAAAAATCCACAAGCGCTCTGACATGGATGTGAATCAGGACTTCCCTCCTTGCTAGCTCAGCCAGCGAGCTTCGTCAGCAAGGCGGGAAGTCCTGCTCTGATCTTGCGCTTCTCTGGCGCCATGTAGGAAGTAGAGGAGTACTGCCAGTTAGCTAGCTAAACAGAAAGTTAGACATTTGAGTCTGCTTGCGCTGTTCACACACTCTCCCACGTTAGCAAGGCTGAACAAGGAAGAGCAAACTTAGCTGGTTAACAAGCTAAACAGGCTAGAAAGTTAGCAAGGCAGAAAAGTGACTGTTACCTGGGCTAAACTGCAAGTTATCAGGCTAAACGAGCAGCAAGCAGGATCGGACCTTGTAGTGACGCCCTGGGCAGCGAGCTCACCTCCAGTCAGACAGTTGACACATACAAGGGACCTGCAGTCAGCTTAAAGTGAGGTGAAGTGCAAAAAGATTAGGGAAATGAGACCGTGCTGGATATTTATAACCCAGGGGGGCGTGGCCTCCTGTGTATGCAGCCGTCTCATTGGCCTTGACAGACGTGTTGAAAAAAACTTCTTCAGGTTGGTCTTGTGTGGGCGCAGTCCCCCATACTACTGTGTTGTACCGAGTGTACTGACCGAAAGGAACCGCTGTAAAACAACTGCCACATCTTTCATGTCTTCACACTGTGGCAACCTCTGCAGAAGAAAAAAAAATTGTCAAGTAATTTGTTATATTTATCTGTTAAGGACAAGTTTTGACACCAACAGTGTCTCCACTCATTGTCAAAGACTCGAGACATTTATTAGAAACCAGCCAGGTTCACTGAATCTGCTGAACATTGGTTTTGGTGTGTGTGATGCAGGAAGTGTATTGCCCGCCCATCGGGCGGTGCTGGTGGCCCGCTGTGACGTGATGGCGGCCATGTTCAGTGGAAAGTACGCAGAGGCTCGGAGCAGAGTGGTTCCCATCCACGGAGTCTCCTCAGACACCTTCCTGTCCTTCCTGGAGTACCTCTACACCGACTCCTGCTGTCCTGGTGAGTTCACCACACGCGATCCACAGGCGTGAACTGGGGCTTAGTTGTTGGTAAACAAGTAATGAGAATGACATGCCATCTGTTGTTGTTTGTCTAAGATGGTAGGCTGCAACCTGTGGCTCTCTTGTAGCTTTAATGAAAATTAACATGGAGATGAATATTTATAGCTAAAACCACAACAGGAATAAATTATTATTATAGCAGCTCTTTTATCCAGATTCCTGCAACAAGTGAATACTATTTTTTTTACCAGAATGATACTATATATACGGTGTATGAATGTGTGTATGAATGGGTGGATGGCTGGTACTGTGAAGCGCTTTGGGGCCTCTCATGGGGGCTGGAAAGCGCTATATAAGTAAGCTCCATTTACCATTTATTCTTTTTATTTAGTGTGAAAAAGGGGCAGAATTACATTTTTTTAAATGTTAAATTTGCAGACCCCTGATCTAAGGCTTTTTTTACCCCCCGTTTAAGGCTTGATTCATATTTTTTAAGGCCTGATACCATTAAAAAAACAGGTTTTACTAGAATTTTACCAAGATTGTACAACATAAGAATCATAACTGAGTGTATTAAATGGAGTCAAAGCCTGACAGCCAAAAAAATGAACAACTAATAGAGAGTTGATTCATTTGTAACTGAGGTGAAATTCACTCTGCACGCTGTGCAAACGAGCCCATGAAGAAATCAGAAAGCACTGGTGCATTCATGTTTTCCTCTGGGCTTTGACGGCAGAACTAAGCCCCAAACAAAGACGCAGATGACAACTCCCATCATCCATCTGTGCGGGTGCAACAAGCTGCCAGCGTCAGTCCCGGGAAGTGCACGACGAACAGCACCGAGCTTAAAATTAAATTAGATTTTGTGGGTACATAATCAACCTGTGGCGTCACTGCTTCTCTGCCTGTGATGGAGCCAAGTCTCACACACACACACGTGTTGTTTTCTTCTGTCACACTGTGCGTTTCATTTTCACAGTTGTTAGTACACATTAATACACACCTCGTAGTCACTTTGAGGTGCATCCAAAACCGTAAAGTTATGTTGAGCAGAAAGGACGTCCTGACTGATAAAAGCATAAAAATATGTATGTTTCTGTTGGTCCTCTCTGTTGCTTGTTGTGTGAATGTTCATGAGGCACTCACGCTGTTGTTGTGATCCTTTTTTCTGTTCAGTGAGATTCTTGTCCTGCAGTTTTCATGCTTTTTCAACAAATCACATCTCAAAACGTTCAGCTCTTTCAGGACCGTCCTGCTTTGTTTGGTATTATTGCAACTTTTTGAAATAGTATTATTTTCTGCCACTTTTGTTCCTCATAGGGAATGCATTGAGCTCATTTTACATCCTTCATATCTTTAAATCTGTTTACAACCTTTTACTGCTCCTTTCACATTTTGTTCTGGTTCAGCTTCTTTCATCTTCCTTGTGCAAATTTAAACATTTTTTCAGCTCCTTTCAGCTGTTTTGAACTTTTTCAGCTTCTTTTTGCTAATTACACTTCTTGTGCTTCTTCTAACGCCTGCTAACTTCAGCTTATTTCTGCAAGTTTCAGGTTTTTCTACCATTTCAGCTGTACAGCTGTTTTATGCTAATGTTAGCATTTTCAGCTAATTCCACTTTTTTTGCACTCATTTTAACTTTTTTCAGCCTAATTCAGCAAAAAATTTGCTCTCTCCACTTATAATTTCAGCTTCTCTCCAGCTTTTTAAAGCCATTTTTCAGCAGTTATTTTGTTGTTGATAATTTAGCTTTTTTCAGATAACTTCCGCCTTTTTGTGCTAATTTCAGCTTCTTTTAACCCATCGGTATTTGGGCAGATGTGTTTTTTTCTGCTTTCTTCTCCTAATTTAAGCTTCTTCTACAGTTTCAGCTAGTTTTATAAGCATTTTTTTTAGCAGTTTTCAGATAAATTCAAGTTTTTTGTGGTAATTTCTGATCTTTTCAGCCTAATTAACTTCTTTTAGCAAATTTCAGCTGGTTATGCTCCTTTTGTCTGCTATTTCAGCTTCTTTTTAGCTGTTTTGTGGTCAATTTAGCTTTTTCAGCTAATTCCAGCTAATTCATTTCATGGTATTTCATTCATTCATTTAATCTCATTTCATGTCATTTCAGCTCCTTCCATTTCCTTCTGGTAGTTTAAGCTTCTCTCCCTTTTCAGCTATTTCCCAGCAATTTTTTACTACTGTCCTCTTTTTTTTAGTTAATTTACTAATTTTTGTGCTCATTTCTGCTTATTTAAACCTAATTTAGCAACTATGTGGGCAGCCGACTCGAGACCCGAAGGTCCTGGGTTCGATCCCCGGTCATTACACATCTTATGGTGTCTCTGAGCAGGACACCTTATCCCCAGTTGCTCCCCAGGCGCTTTCCATAGCTGTCCACTGCTGCACCTGGGGATGGAAGGGTTAAAAGAAGGGAGCCAATTTCACCATTGTATGGGAACATACAATGATGACAATACATAACACATTATTATTATTATGTGCTATTTCTGCTTTCTTCTGTTAACTTAGGCATGTTCTTCCATTTCAGCTACATTTCAACACATTTTTAGCTAATTTCAGCTGTTTTCAGCAGGTTCTTCAGCAATAAGCATTCACACTGCATTTTTGCAGGAAATGCAATTTCTCTAGTTTGAATTGCATCTCCTTGCTCACCAAACATTATGCTGAAGTCTCATTTTTTTATGTGTAGTTTGAAAATGTTCTGTTGTCTAATGGTGAACACTTGTTACATGCTTTTTGAGTTACCCTTTGACAAAAGCATCTAAAGTATAAGTTTGTGTTTGTGTGATTTTCCAATAAGATAAAACCAACGTTTAGACCTCGTGTCAAAGCTTATAAGTGTTTTATAGACTCTAAAAGAACAAAACACATCTTTTTATACTAATATTTTAATTGCAGATTGTGTTATCCCACCATCAGTCACCATCACCTTTGAAATATACTATAAATCTTCTGAGTAAACAAATCATAAATTATTATTAATTAGCTCCCAGCAGCTAATCATCCCATTACCTTTTCAGTTTTATTTTATTTTTTTTAAACAAAAAGCCTAATAAATGACATTAAGGATGCAGCTGCATGAATACTTGTAGATATCTCCATTTTCAGAGCTGTAGCTTCACGGGGACTCATAACCCGAGAAAATGAAAAACTTTGAGGCAGCTTCAGAGGCTGCAGTCTGTTATGTAAGAGCCCATCTTTCAAGGTCAGCACAAGGTCACTCTGTTAGCATCAGTGACATGAGGGTCAGACGTCAAACAAGAGGGCTACCAGAGCATTTCACCTGGATAATGTGCCCTGAACATGTGAGAGGAGATGCACTTGATGCTCGTTTGAGTAATTGTGCAGTGAGACAGAGGTTCTGTGATGATGCTGCTGCTCAGCTGACAGCAGCATCACGCAGAGAGAGACGATGGGTATGTGAGCATGTGCAGACTGCTGAACGTGGTGTCTGGCATGAATAACATGAACTGGGCTGCAGCAGATCCAGTAATTCACCATCATGCATCAATCTGTGTCGTTTGGTAAAATAAAGATGGCTGAAGATTTAGACTGTATTTGTCGTGATATTAGAGGGTTTCTGTGAACGTCCAGGATGTTGCACAGGAGAAGGTCTGCTGCAGTTAGAAATGCACACTGTAGTGTTTGCCTTGAAAAGTGCTCGTGATTGTGAAGTGGAAGGAACACCATAAAATGGTTTTCAACATTTTTATTTTTTAGAAATAAAAATCTGAGAAGTGCAGTGCTCGTCTGTATTCAGCCTTCCCTGAGGCACCACCTTGTGCTGCAGTTACAGCTGGAAGTCTTTTGGGGGTTGTCTCCACCAGCTCTGCACATCTAGAGACAGATAACCGTCCTCGTTCTTCTTTGCAGAACAGCTTGAGATCAGTCAGACTGGATGGAAAGAGTCTGAACAGCAGTTTTCAAGTCTCCTTTAGATTTACGTCTGGACTTTGACTGATCCATTCTAACGTATAAATGTGCTTCGATCTAAGCCAGTCCATTGTACATCTGGACAGATGTTTCGGGTCATTTTCCTGCTGGATGGCAGCTTCTAATAGATTTACCGTGTGTTGAGCTCCGTCTATGTTCCCATCAACCCTGACCTCCCAAAGCAGCATCCCCACAGTATGCTGATGTTTCACAGAGGTCATAGCACCACCCAGTGTTTTGGATTCAAGCTGGAGTTCTATTTTTGATCTCATTTGACCATTTTCCACATTAGCTGTGTTTCCTACATGACTTGTGACAAACTGCAGAGAGAGGACTTCTTTTCTTCTTCCCACTCTTCCATTAAGGCCAGTTTTGGGGAGTGAACAACTAATAGTTGTCTTGTGAGCAGGACCTCCCACCTGAGCTGTGGCTCTCTGCACCTCCTCCAAAGTGTCCATGGGCTTCTTTGTTTCTCAGATTACTGCTCAGTTCTGGTGGACGGCCATGTTTTGGTAGGTTAAAAGTTGTGCTGTATTCTTTACTTTTTTTTAATGGTTGATTGATCAGAGCTCTGTGAGGTGTCCAAAGCTTGGGATATTGTTTGAAAATCTGACTCAGCTTTAATCTTTTCAAGAGATTTATCCCTCACCTGTGTGGTGTGTTCCTTGGTCTTCATGATGCTGTTTGATCCCTACTGATCTGTTAAAAAAATAAAATAAAAACAGAGGTCTGCTGGATTTATACTGAGATTGTGACAGACAGATGGGCTTTATTTACTAATCATGTGATTTATGAGTCAGAAAGAGTGAGAACACCGCACTTTCCAGAATTTTAATTTTCTAAACCATTTCACCTTTTTTTTTAAATTTTTTTTTAACTTCCGCTTCATAATTATGTGCTACTTTGTGTAGAAATGTAGGTGAATAAGACCCCAGTAAAACACTGAAGCCTGTGGTTGAAATGTGGAGAACTTTTTCCTCCCATTTTGATTTCCTGCTTTTGAAAATGTGCACATCTGTATTTATTTCTGGGTGTCGTTATTGATGAGAAGCTGACATGGAAATCTCATGTAAATTACTTCATAAAAATCAATGGCATTACTGTATAAAGTAAAATAGTTTTTAAATGACATTTTGTATACAGTATTGTATAATGTAATGATTGTTCCATATTTAGTTTATTGTATTGAAGTTTGGGGGAAAGCATGTAAACAGTTAAAAATCCTATTTTTATTTTACAAAAAAAGAGCTATAAGAATTATTAGGAAGTGTAATTTTCATCCAACAAATATATAATTTCATCAGTTGAAATTATTACAATTTTATGATTTGGTTGAATATAGTATTTTACAAATCGTGTATAAAGCTAATAATAATGATACCTCCAAATATTCAATAAAATAAAATAAAAAAAAGTCATTATAGCCTTGAGAATAGAAATATTTGTAAAACCTCCATTTAGAACTAGTCTGAAGGAGCTGAGTTGTAATTCAGGGAATAAGATTGTGGAATTGTCTGATTTGAATTGATATCACCATAAACATTTCTAAAACAATTTGTTTAAAAAGAGGATTAAGTTAAAATTGTTAGGGAAGTATGATGTGAAGAATGCCTGATGTTTTTTGGGTTCGCTTTGGGGATTGTTCCAGCCTAAGTTTATTTCATTTTAAATGAGGGGCAGATATAAGAATTTTCTTCTTTCCGCACCCTTTTCATTCCTTTTTTAAAAATTTTGATGAATTTGTTTTGTTTCTTGTAAATGAATGAATAAATAAAAAATAATTTTATGAGCACTGCCTTCACACACGACAAAGTGAAGTAACAGTCAGCGCTGTGTGTGTGTGTGTGTCTCTCCAGCCAGTGTGCTGCAGGCCATGGCCGTACTGGTCTGTGCTGAGATGTACCAGGTGAAGCGACTGCAGCACCTGTGTGAGGTGTGCGTGTGCGCCTACCTTCAGAGCATGCCCAGTAGGGAGCTGGCGTCGACAGGCATCAGCGTGGTTCGGCTACTCCGCAGAGCAAAGGTCAGTGTGTGTGTGTGTGTGTGTGGGGGGGGGGGGTCCTGACTCAGATATCTCAAAAACACATGGTTTCCAGAGATTTGCACTCATTTCACATTTGTCTTGATTCTCAGTGCCACAATGCAGAGCAGCTGTACGTCTGGCTCCTCCACTTCATCGCCAACAACTACCTGATCTTCAGTCATAAACCAGACTTCCTGGAGCTCTCAGGTCAGTCTGAACCGAGCGTGAAGATCTTTTTTTATGCACAGAAACGACATTTTCGCTGTTTTTGGTTTTCTGCACAATCCCTGCCGAGACTACAAGACGTCACGCTCCGACTGTGTGTCGCGATGACTCAGCTGCGACATCAGATTTTAGCTCCATATCTGTAAAAACTGAATTAATGCGGAGCAGCTGTGGCGGCCATCTTGGTTTTGGTTGATTCCAATAGTCCCATCAGTTGTAGATGTACATGTATTGATTATTTTATGCAAGTTTCATAAAAAAATATTCAGTTAATTATATTTTAATCTCCCCATTTATGTTTGTGGTTTGTGCATTTATCAGGCAGCTAAAAGCAGCTAAAACAGGCCAATTGGAAAGATTAACAGCAACATTAGTAGCAGAAGCACGTTTTATTGTTGACATCAGTCATACAGGACTCGTTTATGGCCGTTGGACGGATACTGAAGGGCACACGCTTGCTGATGCTTGTTAGTGGAAACAAATTCTTTGATATTTCATCCCTTTTGGCTGTGTTTACGGCAGCAAGCTAGGCTGTTACAAGCGTTTGTGGAGCGGCGAGCGCGTGCCAAGCACAGTAAATCTTTGTGGAGTGCCTTCTCCATCGGCAGAGCGTGGCCGGGATGCTTGTGGCGGTAACAGCTTTGCGTCTTTGTGCGTTGCAGACGAGGAGCGGGAGCAGGTGGAGAGGCTCCGCTGGCCATCCAGGGGATACCTGCAGGAGCTCAGCGAGTACCAGCAGCGACGGCGCAAACTACGCAAGTCTCGCTGCTTAGTCATGTGACCACACCTGCAGGCCTAAACCCTGCGGAGAGGGGGAGGGGCAGAGAGAGAACAAAAAAGAAAAAGTGGATTACAGCTGGACAACGTAGCAGAGAGGGAACATCACAGACTAATCCCAGATGTGAAGCAGCTCTCCACCTCTAGAGGAAAAGACTAAGAACTACTTCACCTTGGGCAATACAGACTATCCTTAAAACCCAGAATGAGTTTAACTCGACCGTCTGGCCTCTGATCAGAGGCTCTGTGATAGATTATATTTCTACTGGTAGCAGCAAAATACATCAAACACAAAGAGGCAACATAAGCTCACTTGGCGTAAAAGTAGCATCGGATTTCCAAACATGCTTGAAAACAAACCAGCGTTTTGTGGATGTTTCAAATAATATCCAGCTAAAAATGTAGGAATGAGCTCATCTGTTTAATACTCAGACAGAACAGCTGCAAGGTGAGACCAACCCAGAATGCATTTGGGTTGTGATGGATGTAAAGATGGCCAACATGTCCACTTCCTGCATATCTCCACTAGGACCATTTCTGGAGTCTTAACTTCAGACCTTCAGGCGAGCGCTGACCAACGTAAAGCGCTGGGAGCACGGCCTCACTCGTCAGTCTGTAAATATGTCAGATTAGCTTTTGAGCAGGACCAAGTTCACGCCTCTATTCAATTATTTCACATTTAAAATGTATCGGCAGTACAAGTACTTTTTTATTATGATACCAGACAGAATATATTTTACTCATAGCCTCCGCAAAGAGAGGCCATTTTGCTTTTACTGGAAAAAAAATATATAAAGTATTGAAAATGAATCCTTGAATTTAATTTTTACAACCCTTCTCAACCGTTTGTAAAGGTTGAGAAGTGTAAAATGTAAATAAAACCAGAAGGCGATGATTTGTAAATTATACTGCTTTTTTTTTTTTTTTAAGATTAATTTTAAATTGTATGGGGCAGCAACACTTCTCCAAACAAAGGACAGCACTATGACTAGCACCGTGCAGCATCTCTCTCTTTTTAAAGTCTACAGCAGGACCATTCAACTGATGGCCCATGGGCCACTTCCGGCTCACGGGTGACTTCTGTTTATTGCATTTATGATTCAATGCAATAAAACATTTTTTTTAAGTTAACAGATCATTGTAATACAGTACTTGGTTTATTTACATAATGACTTTAATCGCTGGATGTCCGGCCCCTGAGCTGCTGCTTTCAGTAACTGTGGCCCCCTGAGCAGTTTGGTTGAATAGCCCTGGTCTACAGTCAGTTTCCTGGACGTTTCCAGTAGGTGAGGTGCTGAGGAGACCAGCTGCTGGAGAAATGATCCAGTCTCGTCTGATTATGGATTCCAGCTGTTCAACAGTCATGGCTCTTTGTTTTTTCATTTCATGAAAACACCAAATGTTTAACTGATGAGCAGCCTGGACTGACGGCAGCAAGTCAGGCACTTCTCCTACTTCAAAGCCATGCTGCCATGATGGATGCAGTCTGTGGTTTAACATTGTCTTGTTGACGTATGGAAGACCTTCTCTAAAAAAAAAGGTCAGGACTTGTTCTAAAACAGTCTACACCTTTCTGCATTTGGAGGTGCCTTTATGTGCAAGCTGCTCATGTTTTGGCACTAATGCACCCCTATAGCGTCAGTGAGGCAAGTGTTTGAATTGTGTGCTGATAACAGGCTGGAGGGTCCCTTTCCTCTTTAGTATGGAGTAGAGTTGCATTCGGGCCCAAAAAGTTTGATCCAACCAGGCCCCAGCCCGTAGCCATCCTTTTCGAACGCCATCTGACCCAAAGAATTAACCGGAATTACAGGTTCGACCCCCCCCCCCCCCAACATTTTTAATTAAGCTTTGACTGCTTATATAGTTATTAATAGTTGGCGGACCTTTCATGGCTGTCAAAGCGCATTAAATCCCTGCATCTGCATTATTCAAACACGGACCCTGCTCTGCTCCTGCATACATTTCAGACGGACATTTTGTGATGTCACCTGTTTGGGTCGTCGGCTGCGCACGTCTGCTGAGTGCAGCGGCTGAATGAACGTCCATTTGGGCTGATGGATCGCTGGCAGTAGTCCATCTGAAGCTTTACTGAACTTTTTACCTCTTTCAAGGCCGGTCAGCGCACAATCAAATGGCCGCGTGCGGCTGGTGATTGTATGGCAAGCCATGTTGCCATATAACTGGATTGTCAGCCGCGTGCATCTGCTGATGCAATCAAAAGCCGACCCTGACCCAGCCCACACATTATTATGGCCCGGCCTTAATCCAGGTCGGGCGGGGCCAGGCTCTGGGTTAGAAACGACAGCTCTAGTGTGGAGGTGGTTTCTGTAAAGGTTTCAAATGTTGATTCATCTGACCACAGAACAGTTTCCTCTTGGTCTTGGATATTGTTTGCTGTTGTCATCATTCTTTGTTGAAACCAGGTCTCTCTTGTAAATGAATCCTCGAGGCTCAATGGGATTAACCTGCCTAAATAAAGGTTGAATTAATATTTTAAAAGGGCTTCAGATCAGAAGACAGGAGCATCATCTCATCATTTCACCTCTTCTTTATTGTCAGTGAGCTTAATCAGATGAAAAACAACTTGTTTTGTTCTTATTTGTAGCCCTTTTATGAACTTGCTGCTCCGTCCTGTTTTTTTTTTTCCTGCTATAAAAATCAAAATTGCCTTTTCCGCTCAAATTCCTTAAACATTTGGATTTTTCCTTCCATTGTGAATAAAACCAATTTTAGCTCTGGGATTTACAAATGACTGCATTCTGGTTTTATTTACTTTCCCGCAATGGCCCGTTCTGGTCAGAACTGGAGTTGTTGTATGAATCATAAGCAAGTGCAGGAAAATCCAGAACAATAACTGTTGTCGTTTACTTTTTTTTTTTTTTTTTTAAACATTTATTGAGTTTATTTCATTTCCTTGGAATATAAACATAAAAACAAGACACTGGTGTAAATCTGGACCAACACAGAATCAACTCACGTGTCTCTGGAAACCTCGCTGCCTCTGGCTGAACAGACATGATTTAATCGACTCAGTTCTTTTTGCTGGACTGTTTTAAAACATAACGAGATCATGATTTATGGTGCTGCAATTATTTTTGTAAACTATACAATGTGTGTATGTTTTGTCAAACATGGTTGCCCTTCTTTACAGTCTAATGTTTCACCTCTATTTACCAAAACGTTTCAAAGAAATACTACAAAAAAAGACATTTATCTTATAGACCTTCAAAAAATTAAGATATTAGGGACTTTTAGCAGCTATCTGTACACTTCATGTATTAATATTAGCATATAGTTGTCACCACAGCAGCTGTACCAGTTTGTGGCCAGTTCTGGGAGTATTTGTGCAGAAATGTGTGCATCATCAGTCGTGATATCACTGTGACATTAAGACTGAACAGAAGGGACATCAGTCTGTATCTAGAACCCAACTGTACGTATTGGAATAATTGGTGCATCTGTAAATAGCAGGTGAAACTCTGGACTGTGAAATGAAGCGTACCCAGCGCTGCATCTGCTCCTGTTCCACTGGGCCCGAGCTGTACAGACTGTAGATCACGTGGCGTCTGACTTTAAATAAAGACATGTTTTAGAACGAACTCACGCCCGTGTGTATGGAATCAGTCCATTTATTATGGGTGAAAAGAACCGCTCCTCTGGCTGGTAGTGGTCAGGTGTTTGCTAAGGAAACGACTTGAAATGGGACTACTGCTCTGAAGAGAAGAATGTTCTGTCAGACAAGTAAATATGCAATATCTCCACTGATCTGAAGTAAACAGAAATACAGTATTTCATCAACGTGAGCTAAAGTTCCTCAAAGCAGCCGAACATCCCCACCCAGTGGTCTGATGTGTCCTATCCTAACAGGTCCTTCTTTTAGCAAGCTGCTTAGGTTGTCTGTAAGTTCCTGTAAACTTATTATCCATCATGCTAACTCGCAGCTTTCAAAGATCAAGTAGGAGCAGAAGACGTGTTTAGATATTTTACCTCAGCAAAAACAGGGTTGAAACTTGTCCAAAACGAGAGAAATCCTGCTTTAAAGAAACAACTGGTGACTCCGTTATGACCGTTTTAAAATTACAGGTAGTCCCCGGTTTACGACCGAGATCCGTTCCAACAACCCGGTCAGATACCGATTCGGTCGTAAACTGGAACAGCGCCCCCTGGCGGTCGTAAACGCGGATTTTCGGCCGTAAACGAAACCGGACGTTATCCTAACACAATACCCTACATAACGTTC
>JARVGV010001459.1:3385240-3395993 GCA_031762435.1 Hypsolebias longignatus | reverse complement strand
AATAAAGTCCCTCCATTCCACTTTCACGCCCCCCCCCCCATTTTTTTTAGGACTTTATGCATACAGTATACCAACTTTTAGAAAAACCAAGTTTTCTTCTTTTAGTTTATTTATAGTTATTACATTATTGTGTTTTGCATAATGTATGATTTTGCTAACTTGCTGTTTGGTGCAACAGAGCAATAGATGAACCTAGATTTTTTTTTAAGTAGCTGTTGTACTTAGATCATCTAGGTTTAACGCTAAACATTACTTTACTGTTGTGAAAAATTAAAAGGACAAATTAAAAAAATGACAAGTCACACTTTACAGATCAACTATGTTAATTAGTTTTATTGAAATGTGTACATTTTCACGTGGGCAGGGTGACATGTCAGCCCAGATTCACTTGGTTTCTTGTAGGGTCTTGTCTGATTGGGGTATTTATCAGCTTCATAATTAAGACTCAACACACACCCCCCTCCCTGCTTTCAGGAGAAATCACATTCTGTCTTGAATTGTTCCAACTAAACTCAGGAGAACCTCTGATTAGGACAGAACCTGTTGGAATGCTGAGGAGGCTTCAGGTGAACTTTAATAGAGCGATGGATCGGCCATTTGTAAAGAACTAAATAAACCAAAACACTGACCATGAAGTCCACATTCGCCTCCTGTTGGGACCCACAACATACAAGTTCTGATTTTTTGTCCAAATCAAAAGCAAAAAAAAAAAAAAAAAAGGTAGAGGTTCTCATTGGGCTACATTAACAGCCAGTCTACTGCAGAGACTGACGTATCGACAGCAAGCCACAAAATATTACAGAAAACTGAGAACATCATGTCAAGTCTCCACTTTGTGGGAGAAGAGTGTGGATACGTTCTCCAGAACAGGTCAGACTCTTGTTAAGATTTTAAGTTTCAACTTTTGGAGAGGCTGATCTTTGTGAGAGGAGTCAGCACCACCGGGACCACAGCTCCTCTTTGTACCTCCAAATCTAAGGCGGCTCTCTGCGTCTCCTCAGAGTGACTTGTGTTTAGTATCCACGTCTTCTCTCACAAACTTTACTCCATGGAAGCAGTACCAGAAAAGGCATTTCATATTTGGCAAACATCCTAACAAGTTCGTAAACATTTTTTTTTCTTCCCTTGTTGAAATAAAGAACAAAGCAGAAGCCATCCATCAATCCATGAATAACAAAAAGTATCTTCTTTGTGGAAGTCAAACTAAGAATCGGACACATCACAGAACCCATGGGTCCTTTGGTGGATGTGAAGATGGCTTCTTCTTTTTTTAAATAAACTGAAACAGGCTCATAATGAAGGAGAGAAGGTTCTTCTTCACAGAACCGCTGTGAAAATCATGGATCCGTTGCCTCTCTTCTACGAGGATCAGGTTCTGTCTCTGCAGCAGCCAGGTGGATCCTGGTCCTGGCTGCCTCAACACCATAGCAGCTTTTTTATCGTTGTTTTTCTAACTTTTTCTCCTTTCACTCAACCATACACACACACACACACACGCACGCACAATTTGTAACACTCCTTTTTCCACCATTATGACATCCACGTACACAAATGCACACACACAGAGTTTCCAGGCAGTTGCAGTTCCTTTGCATAGTGTGTGTGGACTCTTGGGGCGGGTCCAGCTTTTTTTTTTTTCTGAATGTAAACGCCATAAGGCATTAAGAAGTTTACACACATTTTGGTGCAAGGAATAGGAGCACCCTCCCACCTACAGGTGACAATCACTTTCATGTACTTCCGCCCCTACCTCGTCGCCCCCTTGTGGCCGTTACAACTAAACGCCCCACACCCCGTGCACACGCTCTGCTGCTTCTCCAGAGGTTCCTCCTCAGGGTCTCGTTTCCTGACTCTTCACGAAGGTTTTCCAGTAAAGTTGTGTTGGAGAGAGGACACGAGCCAGCAGGGACATCTGGAGAAGCTGTGTGCAAAATGGCTTCACAAATTCAACACATAAGGCCTGTGGTAATTTATGTTGCATTGTTCAAGAAAAAAAAAAAAAGGATAAATCAAAAACAACATATCACCTAACTCTTGTTTTCACTATGAATCTCAAAATAAATAGATCTCCCTCTTTTTGTGCCTTTTTTTTGCTTAAATACAAGTTAATATTTTTCTCTGATGCTCAAAAATACTTTTCTCTGAAGTGTCCTTCACAAGTTAGGGTTGAAGTTTTCACACATCCAGTGGCATCAAATTCCACAGGAGCGAATTTATCGGGGGGAAAGAAAAAAAGGGGCAATAAAGTCAGAGGTTTTCAACACTTCAGGCTGTAAACAAGCCTGTGGAATCAAAACCAAAAGGAAGGGAATGAAAGATGACAAGAAAGTGTTTAAAAGGCTATAAATGAAGAGATGTTAATAAATACGATCTGATCAATACTGCTCAGTGAAGGTGTGCTGCTCAGCACCAGGCCTGGGCTCGGCGCTGGTCAAAGTCGGCTATCAGACGCTTGATGTGGGCTAGTTTGTTGTGCAGGTACTCGCAGCGCTGTTTCTCCTCGTGGTAACTGGGGTTGAGCTGAAAATAAATGAAAAAATCCAGAAAATCAAGCTTAACGATGACATTCCCACAAAGTAGCACTCAGGCACAACTAAAGTCTGAACAGAGCTGAGCCTGTTACATAGTTTAATCACTTTTTGAAGAGAAAACTAGCAAAGAGATAAACGCTTGAGCATGCTAGTGTAATGTCATCCTTGACTTAACGGCTTTAAATAAAATATAAAATATAAACTATTTCTTTAACAAAATAATTGAAAAGCCCGTCCCTCCACCTTTCTCTGTACAGCCTTTTCTCTTTGTTCATCAAGTTTCAGCTAATTTCATCAAGCTGCTCTACAACAGAGCTCTGAATGATTCCATCAGACTCGTCCACCAGCAGGACAAAGGACGAGGAAACTAGCTTTGATCCCTTTGTCCTCCTGGTTCCATCAAACAGAGACACAGCTCAGATTTTTAAGCTCATTAGGGTCAGATTGACTAAAAGATTATTCATTATTTTTATGTGAATTACGCTCGTCTACTTGTACAGTAGTTGCTGCACCAAATGTTGAGATTTTGACTGTTTAAGGTCAGTTCTCATTCATTTGTAAATTTAAGACTTTTTATTTGGTTCAAATTAAACCTGAATTCAGTTGCACGGTGAGGATCAGAGGGATACCAGGAACTGAGTCGATATGTACGCTGACTACATGATTACACAGCCTGTGCAGATACTCACTTGTTTCATCTTTTTGTATTCTTTCAAGACTTCTTCTTGTACTTTCTGTAGAGGAAACAAAATGTTAAGACCAACAAAAGTTAGAAGTAGATGAATACTGCACATAAACAGGCTGTGTGCAGATTTAGCTTGAGGGGTTGATGACTTAACTTTGGTTATTTAAAAAGAAAATTAATTATAAAAAACTACATTCTGCCTCCAATATAGCACCATAATTTATCAGGAATGTACTAGTTACCTTCCTAATCAGAACTAATTTGCAGACGTGGATCAGGTTAGCAAATATCACAAGTCTTATACACACTAAATGTCTTATCTTGTATTACGCATCACTTTCAACGCCTTCTATGGTTTGTAAAACTTGTTTTATTAAATAAGTCATTGACCTGGTGCTCCTTGGTGCCGGGTGTCAGCTTACGACACTGGGCATCAAGCTGGGTAAAGCGGCGGGTGATGCTCTCTACGTGGGCGTGCAACTGGCGGTACTCGTCATACTCTGCGTTAAAGTCAGCTTTGTAGTTTTGTCTCTGGTCCAGAGACACAAGTGGCGAGTACTTCCTGCAGCCAAACAAATATGATTCATATTTTGAGTACACAATTTAAAAAAGGCCAAAATCTTTACAAAACAACCAGAAGTGTTGAGAACAACAACAAAAAAAAAAAAGCTTACATTACATAGTCTGGCATCTCAAGTTTAGACAAGGATTCATTAGACTGGACTGACTTCTCTTTGTCTAAAGAAACAAACAAACAAGGATGAAATCATGAACAGTGCTGTCCAAATGTGTAAACTCTTAACATCAGTGTAAATGTAAACAAAAACCTACAGTTCTTTTTAAAAGTGTTTGCTATTGTGGAATTTTAGCACATCAAATAAACTTCTGTCTTTCTAGTAAAAAGGACAAAGTAATTTAGCCACGGCAGCTAATTTACCTTTACAGCTAAACAAGGGTCTGCATACAAGGTAAAACTAGTGCAAACTCCAGACTGCTCCTTTAAATAAAGACCCCATTTTTGTTTTGGCTCACTAGGCTGGTTGATTTACACAAAAGACGTTAAAAAAGTAAATAATAAAACTGACTGAAACCTGTAGGAGATATCACTCTGGAAATCATTCAGTGAAGTACAACATGTTTTAGTTGTTCAATATACAAGACTACAATATATATTGGGGGAGTGGTGGCACAGAAGTTAGAGACAGTGGGCCTGTGATCGGAAGATCGCCAGTTCAAGCCCCGGTACCGACAACATCAAAAAATGTGGGTGTAAAAAGGTGAAACACCCACACCTGCCTCCACCCTCATTTGCCCCACTCTGGGCCCCTGAGCAACCGCCACCATCTGCTCCCTAAACAGGTCTCTCTTGAAAATGACTTCTGGTGGCTCAATGAGACTACCTGGATAAATAAAGGGTAAATAAAAATAAATAAATAAACACCTGTTTACTATATTTTTAGCCCATGAGGGGGCAGGAACGAGCTTTAGGATCATTTTCAACATGTAGTTTTCCTGCTCAGCCTGCCACCATTAACACCAGTTAGACCAGGTCTATTCAACCAAACTGGCTACAGTTACTGAAAGCTAAGAGCTCAGGGGTCAGACATCCACAAGTTATTGTCATTAATCAAGTTTTTTTATGGTTTAAAATTTAGTTTTATTTAAAATTAACCCACTGGCGTGCTGAACTGAGCTCACGCACTAACCTGATTTGGCCCCCGGGCCACCAGTTGAATAGCTGAATTACACCGTTTTAAATAACTTGCAGCGTGTCCCCTAGATTATTAGCCTTGGCAGGGCACTTGTCAGATGGGGGTGGGGGCTAGCAGAGAGCTGTGTTATTAACGCTAGGTCAAAGCCACTTATTTTGTGGCTTCAATCTCGGTGGGGGTGGGGCGTATTTGGTAGGCAGGGGCCCTACACTAACAAGTTGAAAGGGTGCAAAGTAGCCCCCGCTGTGGTGGAGCAGGGCATACTTTGATCAATAAATCATCTTTGTATGCACTGAGGCTAGGCCTACAGTCACATTAACACAGAAGCTGGAACCACAGCGCACACAGCTTTTAGCTCTTCATGCATTTCACTCTGACAGAATACAGAAACTTAAAGATGCTTCCACATGTTGAAAAAGTGTACTTGTTTAAAGTGTGATCACTTCTGTCCAACCATTGCGAAACATATTTAAAGCTAATTTGCTAATGATTCTTCAAGAATCACTCGACCCTCCAGCAGTCTCAGTTTGTCAGAGTTTACGTTCAGTGTGTCTCAGCTGTACAAACAATCATCAATATGGAGTCATACCTTGATCTTTGTGAGAATTTTTGTTAATGGATTCTTGAAAGTCTTGCTCAGCGCTGCGTCTCTTTTTAACCCTGTGGTTTTCCTGGGCCTGCTCTGCGACAACGGGAGGACTAAATCTGACTCCATGTGTTTGCTTCCCTTTATCCTTCTCTCGATCTTTGTGCTTCTTGGATTTCTTCTTAAACTTTTTAGTCGTACTGCTAGACAAGGGAGGGCTGGTGATGACTGTGGAGGTAACTGTGAGAGAGGTGCAAGGAGGGGGGCTGGGGGAGGCGGCTGCTCTGGGGACAGGATGTTGACAGTGGTCCTGCAGGTTCCTATCAGAAGGAAGAGGGCTAGGTGAAGGGTCTCTGCAGGAGGAACTCTGGTCTGTGGGCAGGTCCTGGGTGCCGCAGCCTTCAGGGGTGCAGGGTGAGTTGGAGTTGGAGGCTGGGCTGGGTTGCTGATGAGACAGAGGGTGGGAAGAGATGGGCAGATGGGAGGGAGGGCCCGAAGTAACACTTGGGGGTATAGACGAGTGTTTTAAGCTGGGGCTGCCCTCGTCCTCCCGCCGGTTGGAGGAGCAGGAAGACGCAGCAGACCCTCGACTGCTGAGGTGAGAGATGCGAGCTTTCTTGGGAGCCAAAGGATCAATGAAGTCAAAGTCTTGCTGCCGTTTCTGCATCAAAAACAAAACAAATCACGCCAAGAACCAAAGAACTTAGTAGGTGTGTTTATTACTATGTCTTTTGTCCATCTACCTGAGGGGATGTGGGAAAACCGTCTTTAGGAGAACTGCTTGACAAGACTCTCTCAGTAGAAAGACCTAGTTTACTGTCAAAAAAAAGAGGAGTGAGTGCAACAGTCTTTATACATTAGTTTATAAGAACTATATGAAATATGCTGGGTTATCATCTGAGAGTTCAGGTTTGTTGTAAACTCACTCACCTAGCACAAAGCTCATATCATTTTCTATTAATCAGTAGCTTAAAATAATAAAATAATTTGAATAGGGAGGTATGACACTGTGTCAATAACGCTGATGGAGAAAACGGCATAATCTAGATACCTACTTTAGCTCTCAGCTAATAAAACCAAACGCAGGATAGAAGCTAAGTAGTAGGGCTGGGCAATATGAACCAAAATTAATATCTCAATATTTTTATGATAAATTGCGATATACAGTATATATCTTGGTATATTTTTCTTTCCATAAAGTAATGACAAAAATATATTTGAGTTAAAGCTTTGTCCCACAGCAACATTTATTAACAAACTACTGTAACTCTACAAAATAAAAACCTAAAAAAATAAACTATTTACACATTTATTTACACATATTAAATAACAATCCTCTTCAGCTGAGAGCAGCTGTGGCTGAGAGGCGAGAGCAGTCTCCTCAAATGAGAGAGCTGGGGGTTCGATTCCACCAGCAATCGCATGCTGAAATGTCCCTGAGCAAGACACTGAACTCCTCATTGCCTCTGATGTGTCCCATCAGTGTATGAATGTGATAAAGCGCTGATTGAGTGTCTTGATAAGATAGAAAGGTGCCTTCACGTTAGTTAGCGTGTGTGTGTGAACTGCAGTAAAGTGAGCCTCCACTTGGAACCGGGAAGCTGCAGCAGCTCCGAGTGTTTTTAGTCTGTTTCCTTAAAACAAACCACGGGTCAGAGCTTATTTAGCTGAGCTTTATGAGAGGAGCAGAGAGGTAGTGACATTGATAAATCAGCCGTTTATCATATCGCTAAAGACACGGTCAGTCTCAGCTGTGGAAGAAGACGGCTAAAGCGCTAGCCATCTTGTTAGCCGCTAGGGCCCTTTCTCTGCTCTTCTCATAGAGCTCAGCATTGTCTGCCTCTCATCTAACAGTCTAAATCCAAACTAGCTCCGAAAGAACATTGTTTTTTTTCCCTCAGCAGCTAATCAGCTCTTCATATCTGCCGTGTTGTTGGGCTAAATGTCTCTGCCCACCTTCTGCAGAAGCAGGAAGGAGGGGAGCGTGGCTGAGGGGCTGGGTTTGTGTTCAGTGAGGAAGGAGGAGGGGGGTGAGTGGGAGAAAGAAGGCAGCAGGAGGATTTTCAAGTATAAAACTACTGTATATTGTTTATATCGAGATAGTTTCAACTTATATCGAAAATATAGATATCTCGATATTTTAAAAAATATCAAGAAATCGCCCAGCCCTACTAAGTAGTTAATTTTATCAGCATCTGCATTGTCTGTTGTTTCTTTTTTGTTGGTTTTTTTTTTCTTCTTTGTATAATCGCACTTACATGAAGACTTAAGTTTGCGTTTCAGTATGTTACCACAAGCCTTAGTGAGACTTTGTGTTGGCTGTCTGAGGCACGTTTTCATCGATTGCAATGCTTCAATACCAGCTTGAGAACTTGTTCTGTTGTAATTTAAGGACTGTCCAAACAATAATGTAAAAAGCCTTTCAGGCCATCTCTGTACCGAGCTAAGATCCGGTCAGCCTGGGTCTTCTCGTCTTCAGAATAGCCGGGCCAGTCTCGCTGGACGTCACGATATATAAAGTCCTTCAATGAGTAGGTGTTGTCTTTGGGATTCAGGTTTGCCACCTGTTGAGCAGAGACAACTAAAGCTCAGCTACAGCAGACTGAAACCTGTACAGCATACAGAAACCTCCGATTTCCTGTGCCGGCCATCTGTGCAGGCAAATTATGTTCAACAATTTAGTGATTTGTTTCCAGTCAATGAAGTCTTTCTACAGTGGACATAATGTCTTTAGGCATATGTGCACGCTTCAGTCGCATGCTTAACAAGGAGGAAAAGATCTTCAAAATCAAGTTAAATACTCAAAGCCTCCTCAAGGAACAAAACTAAGAGGCCAAGGATCTGGATATTAGTTTCACCAGAAGTCAAAAGGATTTTCTGCGTAGCTTTGGGACATTCAAAAGTAGTGCATCATACAATGGTCTCAAAAAACAGAGTTACTTGTTGCAGGGTGGTCCCCAGTGAGTTCCGATCCTTCTGGTTGATGCCGTCCCGCTGCAAACGGCCGAGCACCTCCAGCTTTTTGTAAGACTTCAGCGCCAGCAGGTGGACAATGCGGTCCCGAAGGGATTTCTGAGAGACGGGGTTACTGGAAAGGCACTTGCGTATCGTGTTGGCTGGGTTGATGGGTGTGGAGCGTTTGCGCTCTGGGACTACATCTGGGGCTGATAGCGCAGGCTTACGAGTATGTACTTGCTTTCCTAAAAACAAGAAAGGAAGAGACATTTTAGCCAAAATATTATTCAAGCAAATGTTTTGGAATCAAAGAAATTAAATTAGATGAAAGAACAGAAAAGTGCTGCAGTTAAGATGCAGCTCTCTTTTCTGAGCACTTCAACATTTTCTTATACTTGTTTAGTTATGAAATTCTTAAGCTTTATAAAAGATTAAGGTACAAGAGAAAAAGAAAACACCTCCCCTTAATCAGGGCAGAATGTAAACTTTTTATTCTTCAAGCTTTCCATGTAGATGTGGAGTTTTAATCATTTCCACCATCAAATGCAGCTGAAGTTTTTCATTTGTTATTAGATAAAGCTTGCACATCAGGAATAAGTTTCAGGTCACTAAAATGATTTATGAACGCCATTAATGGCCGTCTTGTCATTAGTAAGTTCTAACTTTTAACCAGCTGCGACGAGTTCCTCACCCTGCTCTTTTCTCGGCAGCTTCTCTCGTTTCCCAGTTTCTATCTGAAGTGGTTTCTGTTCGAGCCTGTTTATGCAAATCTATCCCTAGATTGACGTTAAAGGGGACATTGCATGCCTTTACTACAAGTTCATGAATTTCTCCCCGGAGTTTGCAGTACTGAACACTGATCATTCTACCACACCTTGAGTATCTCCTGGGCTTGTTTCTGCTCGAACGGATAAAGTTGGAAAGAAATGATCCATTTAACTACAGGCTTTTTTTATTAACTGTGTTAGAAAATCCGGTGTAGTA
Organism: Hypsolebias longignatus; assembly: GCA_031762435.1. NCBI lineage: Eukaryota > Metazoa > Chordata > Actinopteri > Cyprinodontiformes > Rivulidae > Hypsolebias > Hypsolebias longignatus. The sequence goes on along the minus strand of JARVGV010001459.1, from coordinate 3,386,540 downwards.
AAGTTCAAACATTTTGTTTTAGTCTGACCTTATAAAAAGACTGGGGAAAAAGTACTTTTTAATCAAATAATCTATGAGTGTAACCTATGAGCATTACATGACATCACAGGACAGGGGATGGTGACTTCTACACAATCTGCATCCTCATGCAACATAATCTAAATAAAATTCAACGTTTGGAAACGTCGAGTTGTACCAGGAAGGAGCTGAGCACGACTATTTGGGTTTCAAACTGTATTGACACAGTTTTGCTGTAATATGACTAAAGTGTCCTCCTAGATTGACATAAAGCACCAATAAAACAGTTGAGAGTCAAAATATGGCGCGATGAGCTGGATGAGCTCAGTTAATACAAGCAGCGGTTTATTTGAGTTTTTTTTTTTTTTTTAAACATGACCTTTGTTTATTTTAATTCTACATTGATCAATATTTGTTCTGATATACAGTAAATGCCCAAAAACAAAACAACCAAACCGAAACAGACAAAATGTACATGATGAAATGAAATGCAGTAATCCATGACATATCTTCATTCGCTGCTTTCAAACCTTGTTCTTAAAACTTCCAGATGTTCCATTTAATCAATATTAAATTTCTCTCAGACTCAGGTGTATAGACGGAGGCAGCTGTGATGCGACTATTAAATGGTGTCATTTCCTAAGTCCACTCAAACAGCAAAAAACCACTGAAGTGTAAAATCGATCCAACTTATTTTAGGTGTAAAATAAATTACTAAAAGACAGACCCTTAAACTGACCAAGATTACAGTATCTCAAGTCAATGTGAACATGTAATAATTAAGAAACTTAAACTGAAAATATTAGGGATGCACAATATTATCGGCATGGTATCAGTATTGGACGATATTAACATTAATGTTCAATATCGGACATCGGCCATTCCATTAAAATAATTTGCCGATATAAAAGGCACTGTTTTTGCCTGCAGTGGCAGCACAACGTGATGATGTCACATGCGCCATACCCAAATTCAAAATGTCAGCGGTGTGGAAGTTTAATTTTTTATTGATGTCGGATTCCGAAGATTTATGGACTACGTTGAGCCTCGCTGCATTGTCCGCAGTCAGAGATATTTTTCCAACGTAATGCGACCTGAGTTACAAGCAATTATGTCCGACGTCATTGAGAAGCTAATAGCTGATAGTATGACATGTTGGGTGAGTTTTACCACAGACATTTGATGTCGTGTTAGCCCCGTTAGCTTGATTAGTCTTACAGCACAATGGATAGACAAAAACTTTGAACTTAAAAAGGCTGTCCTTCATGCACAGGAGTGCAGA
>JARVGV010001459.1:3364004-3376863 GCA_031762435.1 Hypsolebias longignatus | reverse complement strand
TACATAATTTTGTTTCATCACATGTACCACATGTGGTGCAAATGACAATAAAGACTCTCTGACTCTGACTCTGACTTCCTGAGGGGAGTGGGGCAAAAAGTGTGTGTGCTTTGTTTGTTTGTTTGTTTGTTTTATTGTTATTACTTTTACTTTTAGCTGGCCTTTTATGAAATTTAGCATTTAGCAAGCATTTTGCTACTTTTAGTTAGCCTTTTGTTACTTTTACCCATCATTTCACAACATTTAGCATTAAGCTAGTTTTTACTACTTTTGCTGTTCCCTAGCCTCTAGCTACTTCTAGGTTTTAGCTACTTTCTATCTAGTATTTTGCAGCATTTAGAGAAAGTAGTGTTTTTCTGTTTTATTACAAAACTCTACAGCTAAAACATCCAAAAAGCAACGTCCAGTCAAGGTAGCACCTGCCTCATTTGGCCCTAAAGGTAAAAGTGAAACACAGGAGTAATGATGCATTCATGGGAAGTAATTTCTGACCCTTCAGGAGACGAGTAAAATTAGACGCAATGACATTACCGTTTCGGCTCTTGACCTTGCTGGCATTGTACAAACATTTGCATAACTTGTTCACTGCATAGGAAAGAAAGAAAAACTACAGAAAGTTCAAGCTGAAGGTTGATGCAACCTTTTCATACACAAGGTTGGGCAATCAGTCTTAATGTACGAGGTGTAATGTAAAGTTAACCTACTCAGGTTGCATCACATCTAATATTGCTATATCCACTGTTTGCAATCTGGCTACATTAGAAGGCAAAGTAATGAAGTGAACATGAAGCTTAATTTGAAGTTGACTGCAACTCTGCATGCTGAAAGGCCAGCAGTCTGTATGAGAGTACACTGGGCCTTACCAAATTAACCTTGTCAGGGCGGATTAAGTTAATATCTTGGAGAAACCAGTGAAATCAATATGACTTTAATTCAATTCACTTCAGCTATTTATTTAGCACTAAGTCACAACAGAAGTCATCTCATGGCACTGTGCAAAAACATTCACATACATTATAAAAGCCAATCAGTAAAAGTTGTATATCGAAGGAGGCCACATATTGTGTTGAATCTTCACTTCATCGCAGTCTGTCATCCTGAGCAAGCACAAAGGCAACAGTGGAAAGGAAAAACTCCCTTTTAACAGAAAGAAACCAGAGTCAGGCTGAGCAGCCATCTGCTTCAACTGGGCGGGGTTGGAAAGGAACAGGAAGGCGAAACAAACAAACACAGAATGACAGGTCCAGGTGAACTTTCTATTGGAGGAAAGGCATAAAATGTGTTGATAGAACAAATTACAAATACAGAGTAGAAAAAGTAAAGTCAGCACCAGCAGAGTGAGGAAATGTGGTCATGTTGTCTTCCACTAGTCTAGGCTTGTAGCAGCATAACTAAAGGATAGCTCAAGAAACCCAAGCCGACCATAACTATAGGATTTATCAAAAAGAAAAGACTTAAGCCAGGTCTTAAAGAAGGTGTCAACCTCACTGTTAGAAACTGGAAGTCGGTTTCACAAGAGAGGAGCCTGATCAATGAATTCTACTTTTGGAAACTCTAGGAACCACAAGTAAACCTGCAATCTGAGAGCAAAGTATTCTGTTGGGAAAATATGGCACAATAAGATCTGTAATATATGATAGAGCTAGGTTGATGAGAGCTTTGTAGGTTAGAAGTAAAAGGTTACAATGTAAAACCCCAAAACTCTGCACAAGTGACCTCACTTCAAAGAAAGGCAAGCCAAAAACATTCAGCTTCTTATTTTTAGGTATATTTCCAGCATATTTATTGTCTTTTGTTTTGTTTTGTTTTGTTTTATGTCGGAGTCAAAAAGCAGCTCTGCCAAAAAGAAAGCCTTTGTCAGCAACTTGATTGGAGTTCTACGGTAGAGTGACGCCAAAAGCTGTAGCAAATTAGCGAGCTCAGCCATGAGCTCTGCTGAAATAATGGGCGCTTCGAGAAATGCCGTGTGGAAAATCAGCGCTTCAGGAATGTAATTTTTTCATGATGTTTGGTGAAATTACTCCAAGTGTATTGTGTGCACTATCTTTTCAACAACCTCTGATTTGTTCAGCTGCACGAAATTTTATACACTAAAAACACTGTAAAAAGAAGAACATCATTATAGTAACTGGATACAGGAGCAGATGGTCACTGTTGTCACCTATAAACCTTCAAATGGGAAAACAACACTCTTTATACTCAATACCCAGTTGTGACATTCAGGAACTAGGTTTTTGACAGTAAAAAAAGGGTTTTAAGCTCAACCATCCTGGTAGATAACAACAAAAAAGATCACATTGTGTCATCTGGACCAGTTTCTTTAAGTGAGAAACGTTTCGTCTTCCATCCAGAGGACTTCCTCAGTATATGACCTGCCAACCAGATCTGTCCCGTAGGTAGCCTTTGCTGTGTTTCAAGCCAACCTCCTGTTTGAATCTCAAAAGTAGGCTTTTACATGCAAACACACCCATCCAAAACAATCAATCATCATGAACAACAATCAAATGTTTTAGGCCAGATGGCCAACTTGCTACTTACAGAAACAGGCTGAGGACAACCAAGGCCATGGTGGTTCAGAAAATCATCCAGGTAGATACCAACAAAAAAGGTTAAATTGTGTTATCTGGACCAAAAATGTTTTGTCCCCTATTCAGAGGACTTCCTAAGTCTATGGCCTGCCAACCAGATCTGTCCCATAGGTATTTTTTTTAACATTTTTGACAGCAGCTTCTACGAAAATGAGCATGTCAATCAGTTTATGTGTTTCAGTCCATGAAGATTTCACCAGTCACATAAAGCTTGCTTCTTTTAGCAGGCAGCTTAAAAATGGCATTGAAATCATTAAGAATGTCCTTATTTGTAGAATTTATTCCAAAAAAACTACAAAGTGAGGTTTTCAATGAAGTGTTCACTCTGTGTTGCATTTTTACATTTAAAGCTTGAGAATATCTCAAGGTAATTGTAGTTCACTCAGTTGATAACAGGCCATTGTTGCAAAATTGCACATCACCAAGCAACAGCCCAAGAAAATATCACGCAAAACATGTTTGAGGCCAGAAAGAGAGTCTAAAAAATTTTCAAGGAAAGATGAACAAAAAGATTTGATTGTAAAAAAAAATCTATTATCCATTTATTTTCTTTACCTGCTTCTTCCTTTCCAGGGAAAGGGGGTCACTGGTGTCCATGTCCAGCAGTCACTGGAGACACCATGGACAGGTGGCAAGTCCATCACAGGTTAGCTGACATTTACATATTAAAGGCCATAACTCTAAAACACAACTTGCAAAGACGTTATAGCCAATTGGTTTCTGACAATGGGCGACGACAATGACAAAAAAGTAAAAAAAAAAAAAAAAAAAAAAAAAAAAAGATAAATCTTTAATTAAAAAGTAATTAATATTTTTATTGTTGCCATTGTACTGCATTCACTAAATCAGGGAATGCAGAATGATTATGAATATATTTTTTCTTATTTTTTTTACCATCATTGTGCTCTGTGTCTCTATCTTCTCATCAGTTATCTCCATCAGTTGTCACTTGCAAAACATAGAAGTCAAATATGTAGCTGCAAAAATGTTAACCATACGTAATGCTTGCGTTGGAAGGGATGGACAACTAGAGATTGATTTATTTATTTATTTATTTATTTATTTTTATCAGAAGTGCGTTTAAAAAAAAAAAAAAAAAAAACATCCAGTCACATGATGGTGGTGCTTCCTTTGACATCATCTACCTCAGAAGGATGAAGAATTCTTGAATCTTAGAATTTCAAGAATTAGAATTAGTGAGTTTGAAAACCTCTGCGCCATCCAATCTAAAAATGAAACATGACTACAAATGTTTCCTGAAATTTATCCTTTGAATTGGCTGAATTGGCATTCATATCTTGCATACAGAAAGCATCTGTCACGCTGTGTTAAGCTTAGACTGCTGGAGGACACATTGACCTAATTTCCTTAAATGAATTGTTAAAATTGAATAGTTTTCATTTGATACTATTTCTATCCTAAAATGTGATTCTCATCCTGCCGTTGTGTATCTGTTCCTCTCAAACCCAGCCAGTTGAAGCAGATGGCTGCTTGTCCTGAGTCTGGTTCTGCTAAAGGTTTCTTCCTCATGAGGGAGTTTTTCCTTTCCACTGTTGACTTCATGCTTGCTCAAGATGAGAGTTCTGTGATAGAGTTAAACTAAAAGCTGTCTGATCCTCACATAAATGGTGTTATTAACTTACTTTTTATGTATATGAATGTTTCTGTTCAGTGCCCTGAGAGGACTTCTGTTGTGGCTTGGTGCTGTATAAATAAACTGCATTGAAAATTGAATTGAAACATGAAACATGTTGCTTCAGGTAGGATGTCCTGCGTAAAACATTTGCCAAATCTTTCAGCTGACTGTGGTGACCCCTGAAGAAGAGAGAAGCCATAAGAGAAGCTAATAGCTAATGGATTAAATCCTGTCTGTTATTAAATTATCTCATGAACTACTGGACATATTTTATTAACTTCACAGACGTAATCAGAAGGTAAACATCTGATACTGATTAACTTCTGGATGCAATCCAGTTTAAGAAGCTGACAGCCAACTAACATAGGGAAACACAAAAACAGCTATAATTCAACCATATTTACAGATATTGACGTTTGTTTTATTAGTTGAGCCATTTACAATGCATATACTGTGCACTACGCATTAACAACTGCTTGCTTCAAACTTTGTCATCAACTGTTTGTCTGTTGGTGAAATATCTCATGGACTCACCAGAGAAACTAGTGAAACTCTCAAAAAGTAACAATTGGCTATACATTTACAACTGATTCACTTGTGTAGTCAACCAAAATCATGATGGCTGCCACATCTAATAAACTTTAGCCAACTAAAAATGACTGTAACTGAGTCAGTTTCACAGATTGTCTTCTTCTTTCAGCTGTTCCCTTCTTCAGGGGTCTTCACAGTGAACTAACTCACACAAAGACTTGATGATTGTTTTTACACCAGAAGCCCTTCCTGACACAACCAGACAGGAGGTTGAGGAGCATTAAGTGTAGAACCACTATACTGAGGAACAACTTCTACCCTGAGGCTGTTAGACTCGGATAATCACTGTGAAAGATCACATCATGTTGCTGCTGATCTGTTTCATGTTGCTGCTGATCTGTTTCATGTTGCTGCTGATCTGTTTCATGTTGCTGCTGATCTGTATCATGTTGCTGCTGATCTGTTTCATGTTGCTGCTGATCTGTTTCACGTTGCTGTGTTCATTCATACTCATCTGCTCACACAGACTCATGTTCGTGCTGCTGGTCGGCATATTGGTTTTATACTACTAGTACTTTGTGTATTTTTATCAATGTTTTTCTTAGTTCATATTTTGATCTTATTGCAGTTTTTTTTGTGCATTTTAATACTTTAATTGGATGTAACTGGGACTCTGTGTACACAATTTTGTTCCACCACATGTGCCACATGTGGTGTGTATAACAAATTAAGAACCTTGAACCTTGAAAAAACTTTAAAAAAAAATCAACATATTGATGTGAAAGAACGTTAGCTAATTTTAAACTTTTTCACTTTTGCAAAGCGTCGTTAGTTTTTCACTGTTTTATCAACTGAAAAACCGTCTTGTGAAATATACGTGTGTTTTGAGCATGAAGCGTGCATGTCCTGATGCTGCTGAATGTATCAGTGCTCTGAGAGTTGACTAAACATTTGACTTATAACACGCTGATCATGCAGGCTCTACCCCATTGGTCTTGGTCCACAGTGGCGAGCCATTAGCTGGTCAGTCTGGTAAGAACTTCACTCTGTTTCTCCAAGCTGAGGTTTTTTATTTGTTTATTTACTTGGATCTCCATTGGCCTTTGCTGTAATAATGGCTACTCTTCCTGGGGTCCACATCATAAAAAAACAAACATTTATTACAAAGACAGTTACACACACTTAAGATAACATTAGTAACATATCATAATATGATAAATAATTCATGAATGTATAATAATAACACTTTATATAATAAAATCATTTAGCAGGGCTCTTTTAAAAGTGATAGTTGTTACATTTAACACAGATGAAGGAAGAGAGTTCCATGTTTTCATTCCTCTAAAAATAACAATCTTTTGTCCCGCATTCCTGTTGCATGGTGGAAGAGTAAAACAACCTCTAAAGCATGCCTTGTATTAAAATTGTGTAAAATTTGACTAAGTATAAGTTGATTATATAAAACTTTAGGTATCTTAGATACCACAATTTTTCTAAAAAGCATAAAAGGGCGATTTTAACATTATTTTTAACCAAAGACCAACTTAATGCTTTGTGCAGACAGATAATATTTGCATATATCGAACAATTCAGTGCAAGACAAGCTGCTCTATTTTGGAATAATTATAGTGTGGTTAAGTATTTTTCTGAAGCACTGGACCAAACCATTGGACAATACTGCAAGTGACACAAGACAACTGTGTTAATAATTGGAAGAATTCATTTTAATGGTATACTGTATATTGTAAACGTCTTCCCATCACTGCAACAGTGTCTTCAATATGTCGAGATCACTCCAATCTGTTGTCCATAATAGCATAATAAGGTCAGTCAAAAAGTCATGTACGACAGGTAAGATAATAACTGTTCATAGTCTTTCAACTGAGCCCTTTTTAAACAAAAAGGAATTATGACTTTATGGACCTCTTCATTTGTTCAGTCAGCTGATTGCACCAATAAAAGCAAATTAATCTGACGAAAGCTCCAAAAATCTAAAAATTTTCTCCATAAATATGAAAACAAATAAAAGTTTTCTTAAATTGATTTTTTTTTTTTTTCACTTTTCTTTTAGCCTGAACTTTCTGCTGGAGTTTATGCTTCTGGCAATCTGTTCCTTTCCCACCAGTAGACCACATGACACAAATGAACCAATAATCTTTGAGCGGCTTTGCATCAGAAGTGACACCAGCAAGGATCAAACCATCAGAATGAATGAAACCTGAATGAATAAAATAGCAAAAATAAATAAATAAAAGAGCAGAATGTCACTTAAACACCAAATAATTTGCAACAAATAAACAAGTAAAAGGAACTTTAATTATGCAACTCGTACTTTACCTCAATTCAAGCTCAGTCTGCTTTAGATTAAGCACATAAAGCAAAGTTAGGAGTTGTTTTTTAAGTGCAGATGTTTAGACAAATCATTTTCCAAGAACATAAAATGAAACCTGTTGCAGCAGGCTGTTATTTAAGGCGATAAAACCAAAGTATTAGCATCGACTGCACACCTTTTTAAAACTTTTACAGCCCAAAGAGTGACCGAAGAGTGTGTCGTATGAGCAAGAAGACTTAGAAGACATGGATCAACAAAGGTTTTTCTGAAGAGAACGATTGCTTTTCCCCAGAGGCTTAGCTGATGAAGAATACTTTTCAATATGATAAGAAACCTTCTTAACCCCACTAAGCGTTTCTAAAGAAGCAAAAGCAAACAGAAATTCAGTCAGGTATGCTGCTTGACTTGAAAAGTTTGAGATACTTTTAAGAGAACAGTAAAGTAACAACTCCTCCACTGAAAAACAACTAAAAAACAAGTAAAGATCTCTGAAAACTCCAGAAAATACTCTGCAGATTTGTGCAACACGGTTGTCTCCTGGAGGATTGAGTTGCACGGGGTCACTTTAAATGTATGAAACTGGCTTTGAATGTGGAAAGATATGAAAACAGAGTAAAGAAATGGTGTGTTCCCAGATGTTCAATTTCTCAAGGATAAAAACCTGGTTTTCAAAATTATAAATCACTTTAAAAAAATACATATATTAACCTTAATGTCACCTTTTGGTTCATCTACGTTAAGCTTTGAGCTTTAGCCGTCACTTTTTTGTTTTTATAGTTACCTGAGAGCCAGAGGCGTCCGTCACTCACACAGCTGTGCCTCAGGTGACAGAACAGGTTTTGTAGCAGGGTCTGGGGTTTTCATTAAGTTGCAAACATACACATAAAAAAAATAAATAAATAAAAAACTCCAACCGCTGAACAAACATGTAATGTAAGTTTAAGACATGTTAAGAATGGTTTTGGGGTTGACAGACACATCTCTGGGGGAGGGGGGGAGAATACAAAGATGTTTTAAATAGAAGTGTCTAAATGTGATCATGGTCCTCACAGATTATAATTTGATTTCTTAGCAATGTTTTTTGACAGGAGGCTGAAAATCTTTCCAATAATTAGCTGTAACTGATAGTTTTATGACGAGAAATGAAAGAGTTAATCTGTCATTTGATACAATGTGAATGACTTTGGGTATGTTTTATTGCTTCTTCAAAGTAAAAAAGCTAGTAATCCACTGCATAATAATGTACAGTATAGAACAAAGTTAATTCAGGACCTCTGGATCGTTTTGTCTTTGTTGAAACGTTTCGTCCTTCATCTAAAGGATTTCGTCAGTCCAAGAAGCCACAACAAACTTATTCCTATGGCTTACTCACACAGTGGGCGAACCAGTTTAATGGTGATAAGATGGTTTCTGGAGTCCACCCTCTCCCCGGTCAACTCCTCTGAGGCAGTCATGCCAAAGTGGTTCAAAACATCAAAGTTCATGCTCAATAATTCAGGCAAAAAAAAAAAAATGTAGCAAGTTAAAAGTCAGGTCCTCTGGACGTTTTTTTTTGTTGTTTTTTTTTAAACATTTCGTCTTTCATCCAAAGGACTTCATCACTTCATCAGGGGATAGGGCGGGCTCTAGAAACCATCTTATCATCATAAAACTGGTTGGCCTACTATGTGAATAAGCCACTTAAGTGGCTTCAAACATCTGCCAAGTTCCTGGGCAAAACTAACGCAGACATGTTCCTGTTGTTAGTTTTCTAAATCGCCTTAAAACTTAGCTGTTTTTGATGCATTTTTTAGCACCATCTTATTTTCATTTGTTGTCTCAGTTTGTATGCATCCTTTACGATTGTGTCTTTTGTTGTCACTGTTGTCATCACTCTTTGTTTAAATCCATGTCTCTCTTGTAAATGAGTTCCAGAGACTCAACGGGATTAATCTGTATAAATAAAGGTTGAATGAAAGAATGCATCTAGCCTGTAGTGAGGATATAAACAGACCTGTAAACAAAAAGAAAGTTGTGCAATGTTTAGTGATTCATGTCCAACTTAATGCAGATCGTGGTCAAATTGCAGCAACTTTCAAATTTTATGTTTCAGTCATTCAGGTGTGAAGATCCACCTTTTTTAATTTTTTTATTTTAATTTTAAACTGCTTTCCTTTCCTGTTTGAGGGAGTCCAGTTGTGGTCGCTACCAGTTGTCATTTTTTGTCTTCTTCTTCTTCCCCATCTCCAGTCCATCAATGGTCAGATCTGTTTGCTGGTTTCAGACAGAACATGCCCTCTGCTGGCCTCTTTAGTCCTTTTATCAATAAGTAACCAAGTAATAACAACAACAACATGTAATTTTTTTTATTTCATATTAAAGAGATTCTACACTGGACTGCTTTAACTTGTGCTGCATGCAAAATGTGACCAAGAAATTCACATTACAGTACCTAATTTCTGGGAGATATTTTATCAGTTTGAGGACACATTTTGCGCTCACAGGAGCCTGCTGAGCATTTCTGTCCAAGCTTGAATAGTTCAAGAGGGTGACTTCATGCACGTCTGCTAATAAGGAGTCTCGAGAAGTTCAGGATTATCTGAAGTTCATCTGCTTCTTCGCTCCACGTGGCGGTCTGGCCCTGAGGACAGATTCTGTTGGCAGTGAGAAAAAAAACATCTGCTCTTGTTTAACCCTCCCATAAAAAGCAGCACACAAGCAGGAGAGAGCGACGTGTGAATGTGGGAGCGTGTTTGTGTTTTGTGGGAGAGAAGGAGTCAAACAACAAAACCAGAATCGTGTCTTTTTAATTTACATTTACTGCATAAATGAACCAGTCAGTAGCTTTTCACTGAATATTCACTGTAGCACATAGAGATGGTGAAGCTTAGATATTTACTGTAGACATGTAACCTGTAAAAACAGTGAAAAACCCTGTTGGATCTGTTTTCACTCACCTGCTCTTTAAAGACTTTGAAACAGCAGCTCTCCCAGTTAATGATTGACCATTATGGGGGAAGTGTGCACTTACTGTTGCGTCTTATCGCTCTTGACCACAAAGCGTCTGGAACAGGATCTCTGAGGCTGACAATAATGGAGAGGACAGTGCTTTGTTTAAAGAGACAGGTCAATTTCTTTTTGTCTGCAGAGGGGGAGATAGTAAGCATGCAAAGGCGCTGTTGATTCAAATGGCTCTTTAATTCAGCACAGATTATGCAGTTTGCTTTTACGTGGCTGTACGCTGCTGATCACACAACAGAAATGAAAGTTAGCAATCCTTTTTAGGAATTCTGTAGCATCTGTTTAGCCTTGTTTTTTCTTTATCTGCGTTCCTGTCATAAGACCACTTGAAAATGTTTTTAATTACAAATTTATTTCTAAATGGGAAAAAAAAAAAACTACAGATTTACATTTTGTGACCATAAATAAGTACAAAATTCTGCTAATCAGGCCTGAAAAAGATTTTGTGGCTCTATGTAATTCACAAAGGGAGACATGCTCCTCAAATTGCGCAGCACTGCCACGAAATAGCATCTCTTGGCAACAATACAGTCGTCCATGATTTTTAATTTTTTTTTTTTAAATAATTCAGAATTTAGAGGAAATCTTGCCCACATTTGTGTAAATAACTACCAGGGAGGGAGGGGTGGTGCAGAGGTTAGAGAAGATGGGCCTGTGATAGGAAGATTGCCGGTTCAACTCCTGGTACTGACAACATCAAAATGTGGGTGGTACAGGTGAAGCACCCACACCTGCCTCCACCCTCATTTGCCCCACTCTGGGCCCTTGAGCAAGGCCCTTAACCCCCACCATCTGATCCCCCGGGTGACTGCTTCCCCCGGGGAATAAACCTCCATCTTGTCGAGCTCCGAAATTCACGGTTGAAACCTGTGCCTTTGAGTAAAAAGTTGTTTTCCTCTGCCAAAAGAAGCTGAAAACATGTTTACTGATGTTTGATTAAAAGCTTTGTATGAAAAATGCTATGCTAAAGATCGCAAATCACTGAGCGTCCGCCATGCCATGTTAGCCCGTGTCACGTCATGGGCCCTTCCTCAAAAAAAAAAAAAAAAAAAAAAGGCCCTTCCTCCCATTTTTCTATAAGAGACACACAAATCGACTAATCCATCCTTTGGTTCAAACAGTCTTGTACTGCCAATAGGTGGTCAAAAGTGGTACTACACTCTAAACAAATAATTTCTTCTAAAATTTGACAAATTTCAAACAATAGTATCGTTTATGGAAATAATTTCTGAGACAATTAATCGCCCAGCAAAATTTGTTATCATGACAGGCCTATTTGGGACACACATTTAGCATGAAACATATCTCCTAAAAGAAAATGATCAAGAGGAGCAATCTGTTTCTTTAAAAATAGAGGGCTGTCATGTGAGGTAAAGTTTCATCCTCACTTCCAGTGATATATCAGAAATTGTTGCAGCAAATAAATGTCAATAAAGGAAGCATATAGTTACTACGGTTTTACTTTCAGAGTACCAAAACTGTTATGACAGAGCATCATGCAGATGGGTCATCTGGATGGTTTCTTTTTTTTTTTTAGACGTTTTGTCCTTCATCCAAAGGACTTCATCAGTCCAAGGAGCCACAGCAAACTCAGTCCCACAAGTGCTTAGCACATTTTTAGTTATTGTTTTTCTTAGTTCACATCTTAAATCTTATTACTGTTTTTTTTTTTTCAGGGCTGTGTGATGAGCCCTCTCCTGTTCACTCTGCTAACGTATGACCACGTACCGACCCTTCCAGGCTGTCACATTGTAAAGTTTGCAGAGGATACAGCAACGGTCGGATGCATCAGAAATAATGAAGAGTCCAGCTGCAGGCAGGAGGTGGAACACCTGGAGAGCTGGTGCAGGAAGAACAACCTTCACATCAATGTGAAGAAGACAAAGGAGATGGTCGTGGATTTCAGAAGGAGTAAACTCATGCTGCTGATTATTTCATGTTGCTGTGTTCATTCATCCTCATCTGCTCATATGGACTCATGTTCGTGCTGCTGTTGTCTTGGCACATTGTTTTAGTGCCATTAGTGCTTAATGTATTCTTAGTGTTGTGTAGTCTCAGTTTTAGTGAATATAATATATTCTTAGTTCATGACTCAGATTTTACTAATGTTCTTTCTTTACAATTTATACTTTTGTTGGATGTAACTGGGACCCTGTGTACTCAATTTCGTTCCACCACATGTACCACATGTGGCGCGTATGACAAATAAAGAACCTTGAACTTAACTCTATTGGATTTGTACCTGGATTATTGAGCAAGAACTTTGACATAGCAGATAGTTTCATATCCAGATGCTAACAGTGAGAATCCCTTGGTCCAGGATAATAAAATTCATCTTACGTTTTTAAATTGTATTAAGTAAAATAAATTGATACAAGGCTCATGAATGGATTTAGAAACGTTGCCCCTGACATGAATCTGCCCTGTTGCAGTTCATCATTACAGTTTTAAGGAGTGTTTCTGTAATTTGTCCATCAAGACCAGTAGTTCATGGTAAAACACGTTTCCCATTCTCTGTCACTTTGGCCTCTGCTTTCTCACATTTAGATTGTGCATCAAGGGCAGCTGTGATCTCATGCATGGACAACAAGTTGCTCACACCTGCTGAACCTAACGGATGTGATTTTTGTCAACGTGTCATCATCTGTGCTGTCTGCAGCAGACAGAGGACGCAAACGATGCGCAACAATCAGAACATCATCATCATCATCATCATCATCATCTTTATTTATAAAGCGCTTTAAAACAGCCAAAGCTGAAACAAAGTGCTGA
>JARVGV010001459.1:3343108-3353300 GCA_031762435.1 Hypsolebias longignatus | reverse complement strand
AACTATAAAATCTATGTGTCTAGCGTATTTGCCGTACATGTATTGTTGATGTACCCTAAAATAATTTGAATATTACAACGTTAATTTACGAGTGAAAAATAAAAGGAATTGATTTTACTTAAACGAAAAAATCCATAGAGAAATGACACTTCGTTGTTGTTGCACCACAAAGTGTTGTTGAATCAACATTTGGTTAATGTAAAAAAACAGTTGATTAAATCCATCCCAGACTTGAATGACACACAAATGATAAATATTCTGTGTGAGAAATAAAACCAGTTTATATTTCCTCCTGCTCTTTTCCAACAGATAAAATGCCGACAGCTTTTCTGTTTTGTTTTCATCCCCTCTACTTTATCTCCAGTGTATGTTTCTACTATTGCAGGGGTTAATTTGTGTACAGTATTTATTTTGCTTTTGATTTTGTTATGTGACATAATCTGTCCGTTTGTCTGTTTTCTTTGTGTTTTCTCTTTTCTTTATTTCTTTTTCTGATCCTTGTGTTTGATTCTGTTCCTTTGTGAGTGGCTCCATCTGTCCCAGCTATTGCTCCCTCATGTAATCAGGTCCCTGCCTCCTACAGCTGTTGTCTGTCCCAGGTGTGTTCACTCTGTCTCCATCAGTTTACGTCTCGCATTCTTTGTCACATTGTCTCATGAAGACGCCTTGGTCCTGTTCTGCACCACATCCTGGTTTTGTCTCGTTCTTGTCCTCTCATGGTTCATGTTGATTCTGCCACATCAGCCCTTTTGTTTATTTTCATTAAATAACTTTAAACCTGAGTCGTCTGTGTCCTGCCTGCATTTTGGGTTCAACCACCAGATGGTTACAGAAAGGCCAGTTTAACCAATATGAATTTAAATAAACAGATTTTATTCAAGCTAGCGTAAAGATAACTATTGATGGAAAACATAAAAACAAATATGTAGCATTAGGCAGGAGCTGGGGGGTGGTATGAAAAGGATATGATTCTTGTAGCATTTTAAAGGAGCTTGTTTTGGAGAAAGCTAACAGCTAGTCTGAAATGGTCCCCCCCAAAAAAGCGAGTTGCTGCCATCTTAAAAGCCCAATCTCAAAAGTAACAGTAGCTAACTCTACTTTCTAAACCTTTTAAATAATTGTTAATTTTGCATTGCACTCCATTTTGTTTAAAAAAATATGTGCTAGTTTGCCTGAGCAACATAGTGCAGCTAGCTGTAGCATTCAAGCAAGAAAATTAAATCATTTTTGCAAAAATTCTGAAATTGCTGGTTGTGTTATAGTTTTAACGTTTACACTAACTACTCTGACATTTTATAGAGTAGTGTTTATTATAGCAGCAGCACCACTCAAACCAGTCACCAGCTCATTATTCTGGTCCAAACTAAACCACTTTCCCAACCTGAGCTCACCCTAAAAGTGCTTTGCAACAGGTGAGATATTAATTGTTCATAATCTTTTCACAGACTTTATGTTGTGTTTTACTGAACTTAGTTGGATTATGTGAAATTAAACACTTGGAGGGTCTTTGGTTCTTTGAGATGCACGGCTATCCAAAACATCAAAAATATAAGAAGGATGTGAAATTTTTTTTTTTTTTATCTCTCTCTCTTTTAATCTTTAAGTATTTTAGATTTGGGTGATAAATAAGATAGCTTAGGCTATCAGTTAGAAATGTTTAAGGTTTTTGAAATGTAAGAAAGTAAAATAAATACTGTAGTTTTATTTCTGTCTGCACATAAGTTAGAAGATCAGTAAAAAAAATGAACATGGCAAATGAATCATGTTGTAAAAGGCAAACAGCAGCAACTCTAAAATCTGCACACACCTTGGTTGAAAATGATCATCCCTGACGATGCACTGCTTCTTTTCTGGCACGTGTTTCCACACAGCCGGGTCAGCGAGGTCCACAAGGGCTTTGGCATTGAGAAGTCCAAAGCCAAAGCGGCTGTTGACCATGAGCCCAGCTCCGTTCCTTTTCCAGCCCGGGTTATTGGCCAAAGGATCAAACTCTGAGGTCCAGACCACAATGTGCTGCAGGTCCCTCCAGGTGAGGTCAGGACTGAGGCAACAAAATGTCAGCAAGAAGATTTAGTGCATAAACAGTTCTTTATAGTGAATGACACAACGGTAGGTGTAATAAGTGTTTAAGTTGTTGGGACTTACTTTTGTTCCAGAGCCAGGGCAAATATTCCAGCAGCCAGAGGGGCAGAAGCTGACGTTCCAGTGTGAGTCTGAGTGCACTCATTGTGGAGATCAGCGCTCGTCTGAAAGCATCAAACACAAACGACGACATGAAGAAGTTACAGACGACAGTAAAACAATTAGGTGAAAGGTCTCCTGAGCGTGACCTACGATCCTCTGGTCGGTGTAGTCTCCGCTGCTGTAGGCCGTAGCCAGAGTGGAGGAGCACTTCTCAGCGTACCACGGGGACAGGCCCTGCTGGGAGGCGCTGCTGATTGAGATGGTGTAGATGCTGTCTGTGTAGCCGTCACAGTCACAGTTATCACCCTGACGCCCTCCGTTACCTGAAGCCCAGACAAAGATCGAGCCTTTCCCACCACGGCCCTACAAAAAGGCACAAAGGGAAACAAATCATGGATGTGTTGCATCAGATTATGTATATCCAGTTATTTGGAAAATGGAACATTTTGAGTGTGTAATAAAACAACGCACTGACTATATTGTACAGAATGCAAGGATTTGGGAAATCATTTAGATGTATGAGATGCGATGATTCTTCCTATAAAGAGGACGGTATGTTTAAAGCATGTGACGTTTTGAACACGTCACTGTCACAAAGGTGAATGTTTATTGCTTTTGATGTTCTGATGCTGCTCAGTCATCCAGGTAGATGATTCTAACAAGGTTGAGTCAGGTCCTCCGGACAGATTCCTCTCCGCTGAAACATTTAGTCTCTAATCCAAAATGCTTCTTCAGTCTGAGGGTCAACAAACACACAGTCTTATAAAGCTGCACCTTTGTAGCACCTCTTAGAGGAACCAGCAAACTGGTTGATCCACTATATGACACTATGACAGGGGTCTGCAGCTGCAACTTGTGGCTTTTTCAATATTTGACCCAAACTAACTTGAAACTGAATTTTATAGGATGTTACACCCACAACAACAAAAATGACTAGTTTGACCAGCTTTCCTGTCATTTTCTTTGCAAAAATGTGGATACTAGTACTAATACACAGAGCAAATTATACTCCCTTTAACTTTGTGCTTTATTTCTTCACAGCTCAATTCCTCCACAAAAAAAAAAATCACGAGTCTGCACAGTTCATTATTGTAGTTTTTTTTTTTTTTTTTTTAAATGGCACAATAATATATATTGTTTTTCTTTCCAAGAATCCAGGTTTTGTGATAGACTTGTGACCTGGACATGGACACCAGTGAGCCTCTGCAACCCAAAAATGAAGAAGCGAATAAAGGTAGTGGATGGATGGATAAATAGATGAATGGATGGAATCCAGTCTTTTTTTGTCTCAAAATGTAAAATATCGATAAATGTTAACAATCACTGAATGTTTTTAGTTTTATAATTTCACTCCTGCTGGTCAGAAAAGCCCCCTCTAACAAACTGAAGGTGGCCCATGGGCCACCAGTTGATAATGACAGTTGTAGCAGGTTTTGCAGCTCTGGACACGTTTAATTTAGTGAACAATGGGGCTGAAATGGCTCTTTAGATAATAAAGGTAGCACACCCCTGCAGTCTTAGAAGCTGTCAGATCCAGAGGACCTGACTCAGCCTTGTTAGAAATTGTTTTAGATGTTTTGTCTTTCGAGGTTTCATTTTTAGCAGCTTATTGCATTTTAGTTTTATCCTGATCCATCTGAGTCCAACCACTGCTGAGGTTACCTGCTCCCATTAGATCACATCAGTGAGTAAAAAAAACCTGCTTGTTGTATAATTTACCTTCTGAATGCCATATTCAAAAGCCTTCTGGGCCAGACGACCAGGACCCTCCACCGTCTTGCCATCATCGTTGGGTCCCCAGCTGGCGCTGTAGATGTCCACATGGTTTGGATTGAATCCAATGGAGCTCGCCTCGATGGCGTCCGTCACAATTCCATCCAGCATCCGAATCCCTAAAGAGAGAAGGACACAGTTGTTAGAGCTGTACGTGTTTGCTTTTTATATTTCCTCATGTTTAAGTGTTGAAACAGAAAGTCAAAGGCATCTCTTGTGCAAGAACGAGCAAGTTTTATCTGTTAGAGGTGATTTGCAGTTTTCTGAACTTATCCTTAGATGGACTGGAGCTCAGTGATTTGTATCTGGTGTCAAATTTAACCTTCCATGTAGATACATCTGAATAAGAGTACTGTATATAAAAAGTTTAAAATTTTTTAAATGTAATTAAATTTAGTTATATAGCACCAACAGAAGTCATCTCAGGGCACTGAACAGAAACATTCATGTAAATAAAAATAATTTAACACTATTTATCTGAGGAGCAGACTGCTTTGAGTTTAACTCCATCGCAGACTCTCATCTTGAGCAAGTATGAAGGCGACAGTGGAAAGGAAAAAAAACTCCCTGAA
The DNA here is from genome assembly GCA_031762435.1 of Hypsolebias longignatus. NCBI lineage: Eukaryota > Metazoa > Chordata > Actinopteri > Cyprinodontiformes > Rivulidae > Hypsolebias > Hypsolebias longignatus. The sequence continues at coordinate 3,348,771 of JARVGV010001459.1, read as the reverse complement.
AATAAATAAATAAATAAATAAACAGAGTTAAAGTCAGTAATTATAGTGTTTGTCATTTTATCATTGCCTACTGCCATGAAAGTTGGGCAATCATGCAATTTCCTGTGTATAGTTGTTAAAAAAATTAAAAAAACAAACAAACTCTTGAACCACAAACTTTGATGAAACATCCAATGTAACGTTCGGATGTCCATTTACGGCTGATTAACTTTTAGTACCATGATTCAAGATGGCTGCCACAGCAGAGTGGACACAAAAAGCTAATTTTAGCTCAGTCATTTTTACAGATAACAGGTCAGCATTTGGTGTGGTGGTAGCTGAGAGTCATTCCCATCACATGACTTGAGTGCTGGACAATCTTACCAGATGTTTGTTTAAAACGTTTACACACAAAGTAGCAGACAACATGCAGGAATCCAAGTTTCATCGATGAATACTTTTAATGATTTATTCAGCTGTTTTGGTAATTTTAGTGCAGAAAATAACAATATCTTCATTAAAAATTCACGTTAACTCAGTTGATGTGCAACGGTTAGAATTTTACTAATAAACAATAGTAACAAAAATAAATATACACAGCTGACGTACTGTATTAGAAAAATGTTTGGTGTTGTGGTTGACTTCAGGAAGATAGATTAAACTTTTACATAGCTCATTAAAAAAGGGAAAGTTGTGAGATGCATGTGCAAATTTAAAAAAAAATAGCAAAAAGCAAATGGTAATACAAACAATCCTGAACAATTTCTTGCAGAGGGTGATCATGTAATGGGATGCAGATGTGTTAAATGAAGAAACAGGAGTTAAGAAGCAATAGGGACAAATACCGAGGACCTCTGGTGGATGAGAAAAAGACGAGATTAAAAGAGAATGAAAAAAAATCTGAGACTAATCTAAAATGAAGTAACAAACCAAAACCACATCATGCAGAACGACACACGCCATGTGTGGGGATGGTGTGAACTAATGACACATAAATAATAAAAAAGGCATCAAAACAATGTTCTTACCTCCAACCCTAGAGTTGTACGCCACTCCAACTCCACATTTATTGTTGTCGGCCTGCATTGCAATCTCCCCTGCACACCTGGTGCCGTGCCTGTGGAGAAACAATGAGCTCAAGAACGTGTCGATTCGCTGCTTCTGGTCGGACGGATGTGATATGTTTAATAATTTTTCATTTTAATCAACATATTCAGTCCTTATTGTTTCAAAAAAATTAAAAAGTAAAAGGAGTGTAAAAGCAAAAGACAGATTTTTAAAATAAACAAAGTTCAGTTGAAGTTAATAATTACTTGTTTTCATTGGTGGAGTCATATCTGGGGAAAGGGTCAGGGTCGTTGTCGTTGAAATCGTAGCTGGCCGCAGCATCCTTCAGGAAACAAACAGGAAACCATCAGCTGTCTCAGTGACAGGAGACAACGACTTGTCAGGGTCGGCCGGTCGCCATGGTGACATCTACTGCACGAGTGACGACGTGCAAAGGCGCGTTAACAAAAAGTCATGTCTCGTGAGAAACTTGGAGATAACTTGGCACAGCTAACACCTGCAGTGTTTAGTTCTTGTTGAGATGTTTCATCTCTCATCCAAAGGACTTCATCAGGCCGAGGAGTCACAAACAAACTCAGTCTCACAAGCAGTACACTCGCACAGTGGACCAACCAGTTCACTGGTGATAAGGTGGTTTCTGTGGCCCGTCCTCTCCCCCGTCAACTCCTCAGAGGCAGCAATAGACAAAGTGGTTCAAAACATCATTTCAAAACAAGCTCCTCGGACTGATGAAGTCTTTTGGATGAAGGGTGAAACATCTCAACAAAAAAATAACCTGTCCAGACGACCTGACTGAACTTTGTTGGATCTTATATCGAGCATGAACTTTGATACCTGAGGATTGAACATTTTTTATTTTAAATCTGTTTTTATCATCCACTCACGACATGATCAGCATCAACTGATGTGAAAAAAATCGAAGAAAAACAAAACAGGCTTCGTGTCTGTGCATCATTCCTGATTTAGTTTTATAACCAATTAAATGAAATGCCTGACATGTGTTCTTTTTATATAAATTCATGCTGATGATTTGCTCTGATTATAAAAGTTGATTAATAGGCTTATTAAGCGTTACCATAATTACATCAGGAGTTGTTGTCGCACACTGCTGCTCATCTTTCTTCTGTTTTTCTTGTGTTCCTCTGCGCTGGTGGGGATGTGGAGCTATTCAAAGAGCAGGGTTTGTAACTCTGCCACAGATGGACTGTCAGAGTGTCCATAAACAAAAGAAACTCTGCCAAAATGAACCCTCGCTGAGCTCATATTCCACTATAATTGCCATGATCTGCTCTCCTCATCCAGACAACATTCAAGCACTGCTGAAGGGAACGGTAAATGTTTAAAAATTCATTGCCCACAACTGCAAAGAGGTTTTATCGTTTCCATCCAAAACATTTTCAGCATCTGGTAATTAAACACCGAAAAACCCCTCGGGCATCATCATCATCATCACCATATAGTGGAGTTATTGCCGTCTTTATGAAGAGCCTCGTAAGGCGTCACCAGTGGCGTTGCCGTAGCAACAGCAGACCCCGACATGAAAGGAGGATGTCTCCATGGAAACTGTGTCTTACGTAGTTGGAGAAGATGTCCGTGTGATTCCACTCGAGGCCGTCATCGAGGACGGTGATGACCACTCCTTTCCCAGTGATGCCTTTCTGCCACACGGGGATCACGTGCAGGTCCAGCTTCGGCAGTGAGGACGATGTCCGTGTGTCTTGCTGGAAGACAGGGACAGACGTAAAAAAATTTAACACAACAGTCTAAACCACTTCCTCTAAAGCGTTATCACATAGACTTTCAGTCTGAGACTTTTCGGTGCGTTCATTGACCTTTACAGATTTTCATTACCCGGTTGTCAGCTTTTCTTTTGTTGGGGCTCAAGTCCACTCAGACTGTACAGGCACTTGGAGGAAGACCACCACTAGAAGGTCACGGATGTTTGAGTGGTCCAATAAAACAACTCTACAGTTTAATTTACCCCCAAGGTGCCTACATGCAACAGGAATAACTCTGACTTGGTTGACATTCTCTTTAACTCCACATTAGTTCAAAATATAATCACATCTAAGATGGTGATTAAAACAACCAGTGCAGATTCATCAAAGTTGAGGTCTCTGGAAAGGTTACGAACAGTTAATATCTTACCTGTTGTTGATGGCTTTTTGAGTTAGACCAAAGTGAGTTACTGCTGCCTTATAACAACTCCAGTCTCCTGGATGTCATATCCTTTATGCAAATGATTTTTTTAAAATAAATGGATACAATACCATAAACTTCACATTAAACTATTTTTATTATTTACCAGCAGCTCACTTTGGTCACAGCCCTGCTCAAATGTGCCATTAGTTTGTCAATGTATTCAGAATCAAACTCTTTAAAGTGAAGCGACACGTTCAGATCCTTCGCCTCTCCGCCACGATCCTGCCTCCTTTTGAGTGATGACTCATATTCTCATATATACTGCATATATTTTATATATAAATAAAAACAGAAGCTGGTGTTTACTATTTAAATCATTTATGTGTCAGGACAGAAGTCATTTGTTTTCCACTGTTTGAAGAAAAAAAAAAGATGCAAAGTGAATTTTCATTGTATTTCTCCAAAATCTATCTACAACAAGTAAGATATCTATAAATCATAGTTTTTCCACAGAACACCACTTCAAAATCAGTGACCTGTCAGTTAATAATAAGAACGTCACCAGGGAACAACGTGGCAGGACTTCCTGACGTCTTAGGAGGATCTTGGTTGGACATTTGATCTTGTTGCGCACTGCCGCTGCACAACACCAGCCCCAGATGTGACTCACCCCTGCAGAGTGTTCATCTCTGCTCTGAGCCTCTGGCGTTGACTGAATCTGCTCCCTCTTGTTGGGACAGTTACCAGTGTTGGCTGTCAATCCAGTAGATCACAGTGAAAATGCTAAACCGGTCCCGTTCTTTCACCGAACAGCAGCTTTGGAGCTAAAACCTCACATGGTGCTGCTCAGTTGTTGATGCTGCGATCTGAGGGGGCTCTCAGTCTCCAGCCTTTCATGGATTTTATTAGTATTCAGCCAACAATCACATAAGCTCGTGCGCACTCACAAAAAAAAAAAAAAGCTTCATTAGACGTGCACAGGCTCAGCCATGGAGACACGTGCTCACAGTCATGTAGGCAGGAGGAGTTTCAGACTGCAGGAATGAGTCATGCTTTAATGAAGTTCAGGCAGTCGCCCACTTGTCACAACTGAAGACACTGTTTTTGCTCCTGATCTCCACCTCAGCTGTCCTTCAGGTCCTACAGGTCCTTGCTCTGCCCTCAGTTCAGCATCAACACTCATCAACGCCTGCCAGCATCACTTTTCATCTTCTACACACTGCATTGTTTTACAAACCCCGTCTCTGCGTTATCTAATCACTCCCCTCATTATCCCATGTGCTCTCATTCGTTGCTGCTATAATAAGAAAACAAGACTAATATTCACAACGACAGAGGCAAAAAGAAAAGCAACCTCTGCTCCATCTGATGCTGCATTTCATTCGGGCTGAATGAAGGAAGCGAGTGAATCACGCCGGCCTCAGATGAGCTGTAACACGGCCCGTTGTCGTGACACACACAGCCTGATGTGGAAATACGGAAAGTGGCACTTTAAGGCCAATTCCATTAGTGTCATCATCCCTCATCGGCAAAAATGATTCATCTCAATTTGCTTTCTCATCCACTCTGAGCATGACTCATGTTTGGTTAGTGCAGGTGCTGTAACAAAAAAATAATAAAAATAAATAAATAAAAAAAGGCTGAGGGAACAAATGTCCTCCAGCCCAAACACACACACTGCACACACATTTAGGCTGTTTTTCCTCAAATCTAGGAGGATAAATTTGATGGTGGTCCATTCTGCAGTTTAGGATTTAATGCTCAACTTTAAATTATTAATCCATTTATCATGAAAATGTGAGATGATGCGGCTAAAATCAGAACCCATCTGCTTCCTGCAGCTCATCCTGATGGTGAACATGCTCTGATCTGATTTAGACTAAAAGAACAAAACAAAGACTCATTTCTTGTTTTGCAATCTGCTTTTTCCACCATGACTTGTCCCAATGAGCAGATTCAGCCTGTAGATATCAGTTGAATATTAAAATAGGAGCACTTGTAAATAAAAATGACACTGTCCTGTTTGTTGCACCTAACACCTGATGATGTTTAATCATCAGCCACCACCAAAAGGCAAAAGGCGTACGCTGACGATTTTGCATGTCTGTGCTCATTTGTGTGCTGTGTTAGTAAAATAGCTAAAGAACCAGTAGACAAATTTTAACGAAACACTCAGAAACGACCCATATGTGCATCCACAAATGATTTTGTTGCAGTCAATCCAGTTCAAGATGGCCACCACAGCTAATCAACCTCACCAAACACAAATGGCTGCAGCTCAGTAGATTTGACAGATATTAGGTTAAATAAAATTAGTTGTGGTAGTAGATGAGAATCCTTCACAATACATGGTCTGAGCCCAACCAGATCATGACGTTTTGCAGTATCGCATTAGACCAGGGGTCTGCAACCTTTACGATCAAAAGAGCCATTTCTGCCATTTTGTTCACTACATTAAACGTGTCCGGAGCCAC
>JARVGV010001459.1:3279260-3291008 GCA_031762435.1 Hypsolebias longignatus | reverse complement strand
GTTAGGGAGCAGATGGTGGGGGTTAAGGGCCTTGCTCAGGGGCCCAGAGTGGGGTGAATGAGGGTGGAGGCAGTTGTTTCAACTTTTTCCACCCACATTTTTTGCTGTTGTTGGTACCGGGGCTTGAACCGACGATCTTCCAATCACAGGCCCACCGTCTCTAACCACTGCACCACCACTCCCCCCAGTGCCCTGAGATGACTTCTGTTGTGACTTGGCGCTATATAAATAAACTGAACTGAATTGAATTAAAACCAGTCAAATGTGTCTAGAGTGTACAGAAAATCAGATGCTCCAAATGAAACTATTGGACCTGCCTGTTTGGATCACTGGCCGCAGGTTCAGATCCCCTTGATGCATGCAAGTCGTTGAACAGTATGCCCCGTAATGTTAAATACCGGTAAGTAAAAAACCGAGAACGAGTCATTAAAATTTTAAATTACACTTAAAATTGTCAAAATAATTGAAAAATGCACAGAAGAAAACAATACAATAGCAAGCTCAGTAAATAAGTAATTTATATTATTTATTAGGAGGTACTACTATGTGGGGCAAATGTTTTATTTTTTTGTAGGTATGAAACTGACCACAACTGAAACCACGTGAGGAAAGGGCAACAAGATAAAATAGCATGGTCTCTTCTTCAAACTGCAGTTTCACATAATGTTAACGTTTTTCACTCCTGCTGCAGAAATTCCACAGTAGAAGATCTGAATCACAAGCCAAAGAGTTTTCCAGGCCTAATATTCTGCTAAAAGTGAGTTAAATAGCTGAACAGCTGTCTTTATGAAAGTGGGTTGTGTTAAAGGCTGACTGGGCTGAGGTGCAGTCGTTGATAAATCAGAGGCCTGATTGCAGCTCGTTCAGAGTTTTGGTTTGTGCTCATGTAGCTCCATCCTCTAAGAAAGCTGTAAGCTGAAAACTATGATGCACAGCTGGCTCAATGAGTTAGCTTACTCTGAGGTGCTTAGACGAGGGATAATGAAAGTTGGTGGATGTAGGTTTTTTTGTTTTGTTGTTTTCTTATTTAGTGGACGCTGCAGCAACTGAAACTATAAAATCATGACTGGATGTGAAAACTGAGTCCATAAATTCTTCACAATTAGTTTTTCAAAGCTTTGTTATGAACAAATAGGTAGAGAAATGTTCACCGACAGGCTTGGTTGGGACTGACTAATGTTACCACAGCACACAATTCAGTAGGTTAGACTGGAAACTAACAGCAGCGGAGGGGTGGAGGCTCTCATCTTAAAACTGGGCTGGGTCCTGCTCCACCTGGAGCCTCTGACATGCCTTCCAAAATCTAGGCGTGCATGTGTTGTTTGCTCTGTTCTGTTCTCACGTTGCTGTTTCTGATGTAGACCCATGACTGTATGAGTAGGACCGCTTTGGCTGAACTAGTTCAAATGGCACAAAACGGTGCCTGACATGTGAAGGACTGTGTCCTCTGTTTAGAATGTAGTAATGGGGTGCTGATGTGTTTGCTTCATGCTAATTCTGTTCACACTGCAAAGAACTCACTTTAAAATGAAGTGCACAGACCGAACTGGTCACATTTGTACATCAACACTTTCTGCTTGTTTGTTACTCAGCGTTTGTCTTGTCTGTGTGCCACTTTAACACAATGAGTTTAATTAAAATACATCAAACTGTACCAACAGCACCACATTCAAAGCACCGCTTAACATTGAAAACTCATATTTTGTAGTTTTTCACATGACCTACTTATTATTAATGCAGCAAAGCTTGTTTTTTTGTACATGACATGAAAGCAGTTCACACTTTTAAATGTTTTTGAGTAGCTTTAACACTTTTTATACAAAGAGAGACAATGTTCACTGCACAATGGGATTAAGTGATAAATTGCAGCACAGTTCTCTGAAATACATTCACACCTGACCCCTCAGCCCTGCACGTCAAAGTTGGCTTGAAGACCAATGTGAAGTACTTTATCATTTATTTCAAAGAGTGTGACCTCGTCTGGTAAATCTCTAACTCTGGAGCTGGACATTCACCGTTGCTGCTGTCAGTTGCCGAGGTGATGGCAACAATAATACTGGGTCACTTTGCACTTTGCTGGTAAAAACGGTGCTGCCCTTCAGGCTGGAATGTGGCGCTGGAGCCGAGCGTGTCATGGTTGTTTCAGCTCACCTTGTGGCATTTTCTGCTGTGAACATTTGAAGCTGTTGCGACTTCAGCAACTTTTTCAGTTCCAAATTTTATTGGAATGTTCTCTTGTGAGATCGAAACGTTGCATTGTGTGGATTTTTTTGCAATTGCATAGTTTTCTTGTGCCAGTTGCACACGTGTGACTTTTCTTCTGTTTCTTCCCCCGCCCTCCCGTCTTTCTGTCTGTGCAGTCGCAGCCGAGCCAGGCAACACCCAAACCGGCAGCTCAGGTCTCCACTGTGAAGCCTGCAGAGTTTGAGGTATGAAACTTTTCTCCAGAAGGCTGCTTCACCTCTTCTCTACATTCTCGTCTTTCTTGACTAGAAACTCCATTTGTTAACTTCCTGTGTTTGACTGACCCTGAGGCCCCGCCCCCTCCTATTATCTGAGCTGTGCTGTTATTTCCTTCCCTGCTTCAGCTCTCTCTTACAGCAAAAAGATCTTCAAAGAGTGTGTGTGAGAGAGAGAGTGCAGGAATGGACTTCACTTTAATTCCATAAACTCATAGGAAAATGTTACTTTCTCTTCTTTTCAAACTATGAATGTAAACACTTTAGCTGTGAAAGCTGCCCTGAAACAGTGAATTAGATTATAATTAATGTCCAGATGTTTATTGTTCATAGTAACAGGAAAAATACCTGGAAAAATTCTTACAGTAAATTATTAGTTCCTTCTTGTTTTTGCCAGATGTCAAACTTGGATGTTAGTGAATCACAATCACGCACATCCAATGTCCATTACAGTCCTGTTGAAGTCCTGACGGTCTCTTGATTCACCGATTCCTTTTATACTTTCCCAACAGAGCCAGAGCTTTATGCATTATTCTGCTTTACTTCTTTTGTTGCATTTTCTGTTTCACATGGACATTACATCATGCATTTAAAATACAGAACTGTGCACCTATTTAGAGTGTTACAAAAACAGTTTTAAAACATTTAAAACTCATGTTTTTCTACAAACAGAATGATCAACAGAGCCGTTAAGTTATCTTCTTCAGAACACACGTGTTTTTAATTCAATGCCAATCACTGAACGTTTATTTCTTGTGCAAGTTATTCACAGCATTGTGAAAGTGTGCAGAGGATTCGACTAGTTTTGGCTCAACAACAGTTTTGTTTACTTTGTTTACCCCAGACAGTGTGAAACAAATCTGCAGTGTTAGACTGAGCATCCATCATCATCAAGGCTTAGTCGTGCTTTGTTTTGGTATTTGGAAGTGTTCAGTTATTTAGTTTTAGTCACATTTCATTACTTTGTAAAAACAAACAAAACCGCTTATCAGACTACTGTAGCTACAATGTGTATAATAATGGGAATGAAATAACCAAATGTTGAAACTGAGACTGTTAAATGGTGCTGATTCACATAGAAAGGAAAAATAATAATATTAGCTTGAAAAGTCAGAGGGCAAAGACATATTGCCATCTTATCTGATTGTTATGCTTAAAATAAATGTTCAGCATCGTAAGAGACTCTGTTTGAGCCACGTTACATCAACAAACTTATAACTGGCCCTGAACATTTTCTGAAAGAGGCTGTTTTCAGTGATTTTTTTTCTTTTTCTTTAAAGATATCCTGAAACAATATTTGTCATCCAGAAAATGTACTGAGCGTTGGTGCCTGACATTAAACATAATAAAATATAGAATAGTTTATTGCCATTTGTACAAGTTAAGAACAAGTACATTGGAATTCTTGTTTTTCTCCAAGTTGAGTGATTAGAAACTAATATTTAAAGAATAAATAAATAAATGTGACAGAACATTAAATACTAAAATCAGTAAAACTATGGTTCAACAAGTAAAAGTATAAAACCGTAAAAGTCCAAGAACACAGAATAACAATCAAACTTTTATAGTACCAAGGTACAAAATTTAACAATAAATGCTAAATAAAGATTGGATTGTCAGATAACTGACAGAAAACCATTTTAAATGCCATCATAATGCAGTGTACTGTATTTAGAATTTGATCAAATATAGTAATGACTAAACTATTATGTTGTTGTTTATTATTGTTATTATTATGTTCAAATTAACTAGCAACAAAACAAAACATTTGCATGTCCCAGCTGTCGAGCAGTCAGTTTTTATTTCATTCTTTGTGCATATCAGGCAATATTCTGTAAACACCATGTTTTTTGCATGTGACAATAGCTTTAAATACATTTTATGGAACTACAGTATATAAACTTTGAGTGTAGTTTTAGTTTTATGTCGTGACATAAACCGCATTATTTTCTCATTTACACAAACTTTTTATTGTATTATCCAACAATAAGCACCAGGCTCTGTGGACAGATGCCAGGGGTAGAAAAACATAATTTAAATAAATAAAAAACTTTTCAAATTCCTCGGTTAAAAAAGCACCAGCGCCCACCGGTGTTGTATTTAGTTTTGTCCTCCTCGGTGTGAATGGAGAAACGGAAACTCAACACCGGAAGTGAAATGAGGAGTTGAGGACCGTCTGCAAATTGCAATATCCGGCTACAATATTAAATAACATAATAGTAGTGTCCTCGTTTTCACCTAAATCACATCACACATTTATGAACAAGACATTTATATCTAATTTTAATGTCATTAAAATGCTTAAAATCCAAACATGTACATTTATATTATTTAAAATGGTTATTTTTCTCGTGTTACTTTATTGGCGGTCCCTAAGAGCTTCCCAGCTCGCTGACGCTGTGTGATTTGTTTACATTAAATTAAGGCTGTCCTCGTCCTTTAAACGTTTCTTCCGTGCATCGGAAGATATGTTTTTGATTCTATAACAGTTTGGTGGTTCGTTTGGATGTTATTGACCCCTGTAAGTAAGCATTTGTCAAACTTTAAAACTTGACCGAACACTTGTTGTCAAACAGAATGTCTGAGTGCTAGCAAAACCGTTTAACGTGCGCGCGATAACTCTGAGGGACTCCGTCACCATTGTTATTTTACCTGTTCTAATAGTTATAGTTGTTCTTGTTTGCTTTATTTTTAGTAGTTTTAGCTTTTATTAGAGCAGCTAACTCAAAGTAAGCACAGTCTTACCTTAGTCTCTCAGGCTTCTTTACGACCTGTATTATCATGATAATGGTGTTTCCACTGAGGCCTGCAGGCCAAAACACTCATCAGATAGTGAAGTGCTGAAGTGTGCAACATTTTAATGAATTTAAATGTGCATGATAATTTTTTTTGTCATTTGGTATTGTCTTCTTACATGATATTGTAACCTTTTACTGAAACTCTTAAGAAAAAATCCTAGAAATATTTGGTGTAATAGATCAAATAAAGCAAACAGTAGTTGTATTAGGGCACACATCTCAACACACATTTGTGAATACAATTTGCTGTCATTTCATTTAAAGTACTTTTTAATGGAACAGTAACTACCTGCCCAGGTATCATTTAACGCAAGTGTTCACAGAGGTGTACTAACGCCACAGTTTGATGATCAACTTCCTCATACTTGGTGCATTGCAGAAGTCAGGATCCACCATGACTTCAAAGACTGGGGCGGTTACCACGACAACAGCCACAGGGAGTGGTGTGCCAGCAGGAAAAGACTCACCTAAAACCAAAACAGAGGTAGATGGATCCTGGGGTGGGAACTTTCTGGCTGCTCCGTGTAACAATGACAGCTTCTCCTGGCCTCAACACTCAAGCGTGTCCTCATTACGAGGCAGCCTACATCTTCTTTCCTGCCTCTGTTTGTTTTTCACCTTTTACACATCTGTGTGTGCGATGTCTCTGTGGCTCAAGGACAGAGGCTGAGGAACTGATAAAATCTTGTGCTGAATGTTACTGACACCTCACGGCTGACTTTGTTAAACAACTTTCATGAATTTCTTTACACTCTTGCTTCTTTATGTCCTGATGCATGCTCAATAATCCAGGTAGATAAATCTAACAAGGTTGAGTCAGGTCCTCTGGACGAATTCTGCTTTGTTGAAACGGTTCGTCTTTAATCCAAAAGGCTTCTTCGACTCTAAGGAGCTAGAGATAAAAAAAATAAAAGATGAAACGTTTCAACAAAGAACTGGTTCAGAGGACCTGACTCAACCTTGTTAGATCCTGCTTCTTTAGTGGAAGTCTAACACTGACCTGGTGCTACTGTTCATCCAGGTGATTTCCTTTGTGGCGTTTTTAAGTCGCTGTTGTTGGCTACATGTTTGTAGACTGCTGCAACCTCTCAAGTCAAAGCAAAATCCACGGCTCCTTCTCTTGATGCTGGAACAACAACCACCACTTCAGTGACCAAACCTCAAGTCTCAGCCAAGGTAGACCCGACTGCTCTGGGCCACTCTGAGCCCCTTTTGGGGTCTATATTTCAAGGATGTCTTTCTCTCTTTTTTTTTTTTTTCCTGCGTTTTGAGTTTTATAGGATTCATTGCTATTCTTACTGGGAAACTTTCATGTTTCCTCTCTGATCTCTTTGGAAGTTTCTGCTTTGGTCTTTCTTTCCATCACAGAGGAAATATTCTTGGATCTGGATTCTTCGTTCTGCAGCTCTTTGTTCAGCATGCCTCTGCTTGTTGCTCTGTAATGTGACTGATCATAAAACTTGAGTCAGTAAAAGGAAACAAATGGAGAGGCTTCAGGTTTTATTTCTCATCATCTCATCTTCACCTCATCATTTATTAACATCATGAAGTTGGTGGAGGCTTTTTCTCTGCTTATACCAGTGACTCATCTTCTCTTCAACTTGCTCTGTGCATGGTTTAGCTCAATTTGCATATTTACAAACTGGACCTGTAGTTTCGCTGGACACACTCTCCGCCTGTAATACATTTATTGTATTTTAGACTTCGATTGCTGCTACAACAGTCAAAGCTGAAGCAACTAAAGCTGATGCTGCTAAAACATCAAAGCCAGCTGCTCCGGCAGCAGCTGGAAAAGTGACCGTGCAGGGCAAGAAAGAGGATGCTAAAACAACACAAACAAAGGTAGAGGATCATGTTACACACCATGGAGGATGCAGTTTAATGCTTTGTCATGTTTATTTCTGACACCTGTCAGCGATATGACTAAATCTCTTCGTATTCATAAAGGTACCTGCCGGGATATTTTTTTTTTTATAATGTCAAACAAATTTTCTTAACTCGTAACTTTCTTCAAAAGGTAACAAGCTCATCCATCAACAAGCCACTGCAGCAGTGTGTTGGTCTTTGTCACAGCACTGATTCTGGGTTTGTGTTGCAGGTGCAGGCGGAGGTTCCTTCAGCAGCAGCAACAACCAAACAGGTAAATCGGAAGTCCTGTGTGTTTATTTGGACATGCATGTCACTCGCTCTGCCGTGCTGAGTTGTGTTGCATGTTCAGGCCTCAGTTGACGACCCATTTGCTGCCCTGGGAGACACTCTTGCACCAGCTGAACCTGTTGCACCCAAACAGCCCGTTTACACCGGGCCACAGGTCAAAGAGGTACAGCGTGACCACAGCCTGCATGTTATTTGTGTCTGTGTGTGACCACAGCTACGTGTGCGTAACGGTATTAATGCATGTGTCACAGAGTGGGGTCACCAGTGAGAAGGCTCACAAGTGTGGGGAAAGAGAGGACTCGCTACCTTCAGGATACAGATTTGAAAATGTGGTCAGTTTGCCTCACTTCCTGCTTCTGTTTTTTAATTCACACCTTTTAGCTTTTTTGTGCATGTGTCGTCAATAAAACAAAGGTACAATTCCTTACAGCCCTTTTCAAACTTGAATTATCTTATCGGTCTTTAACAATGACATCATTTAGCTGCTTAGACATTAGACACTTTTGCAAAATTCTATTTTGTTGTTTTGTGGCTTTATTTAAATTTTCTGGTGAAATTAGTGAAGGTGGGTAAAGAGCATGAAATATATTGTTAGCATCGACCGTGTGGCACATCAAGTGTGCTCATGGATGTACAGCACTGGACATACAGGCACCGCAGCTACTTATTGTAAAACTTTGAAACTGTGATTTATTTTCTAAGGCGCTGTTTCAGATTTCTGTTAACAGCTGATCATGATGAAGTTGATTTAACCCACTGAAACTTATTTCATGTACTGTCATGTGACCAGTGCACTTCAAATGTGTGAGTTGAACGTGAACCATGAATGTTACCTGGTCCTGGTCTCGTCTGATTGTTGTAACAAAAATTAAAGCGAAAAGCACCAGAGGCTGACAGATGTGCCATTTGATGTCAAATACATGAAAGATTGTTCTTGTCTGTTTGTAGGCTCCAGCTCCTGCAGATGTTAAACCAAAAGATGTTCCTGTAAGTAAAGATTTCACATTAAGCCTTTTCAGGGAGCGATGGTCAGTTTAATCTGATTCAGATAAGAAAAGGATTATAAACAGACAGTTTTCCCCTCAACACAAACACATACAGGAAGCAGTGTTTCCCCTGTCTGACCTGCTGCTTCTTCTGAACTGGGAAATAAATGTTAGTGGGTGTTGGCCCGACATGAGAACTACCCCGTGTCATAAAAATGTGAGCTGCACACAACGATGCACGGTGTTAAACTCTTGAACATGTAGTTTAGTCTTTAGTCACCCCAACACTCCCAGTTCTCCCACAGCTGTCATGGATGTTTGATTTTTTGGTATTTTTTTATCTTTCATCAAGAAAACGTTCTCCCTGTTTAACTTTAGGGTTTAGATTGTGTTTTTATCTCCGTTTTGATAAAGCAGCTTGACTTCCTGTCTGGTGTTTGTCTCATAGGGACATGTATTTGTAAGTTTTTGGTGTCTGTGGAATGTTAAGAAGGGCGTGTCTGTACTTTTCTCTCATTGTTGGTGCAGGCAGTTTGGATCACGTTATTATTTTACTTTTTTGTTTGAAGATTTGTTACATTGTGCCCTCTAGTGGAGGATCCAGCTGTTTGTCACAGAGCTTCAATCTTTACTAAAGACCGATTGTTTTGAAGATCTGGCAGGAGTTGCTTTGTCATCTCGAGGTGACATTTTAGGTGTTTTTTTTAATTTTTATTATTTATTTCAGAAACCTATAAGCACAGACGAGGCTCTGGAGTCCCTTTCATTTGGTTTTACGACATCCACAGCTCCACCTCCACCTGGACCTACAGAGCAGAAGGTCAGTCTCAGCCGCTCGTCCAGTTCTAACTTTATGGTCCCATTTACGTGTGACACGTGCCTTTCATAGACTTGATGTTCAGTTACTATTGGTGCATCTATTATCAAAGTCAAATATAGACATTTATGTTTTGAATACATCTTATTCTTTATAGAAAGTTGCTCCTCCTGCTGATAAAAAAGCAAGGTTAGAGAAAACCCCAGAGAATGTCTCAAAGGTACAGTGGTTTACAACTTTACAGACCAAGTTTAGAAACAGTTGTTTAATAAAGTTTCATATTGTCCAGACCCAATTTGTTTCTTCTCCTTTGGTTTATTGTCCCTGTAGGCAGCAGTTCCTCCTGTAGCTGTTTGCCCTGCTCCCCCAGCAGATAAAAAAGCAAAGATGGACCAAGCTGCAGCTGAACTCTCCCTGGAAGCTGGACTGGAATCCAAAACAGACCCCCAGCTCAAGTCTGACAAGGTGAGATGAAGATGGAGCGGAACACAACGTGAATAATGAATCGATGTCTGATGAGCTGATCAATAAGCATTATAATGTCCTTTCAGGATGGCTCCATGTCTCTGGACGCTCTCAGTGAACTTGTAGACATGTTACCAGAAGACAAGCCGAAACCTGAGTCTCCCAAACTGAAACCCAAGGACATCGTCCCAGTAGGAGCACAAAAACAAAATAAACCACTAAGTAATTTACCGTCAGAAAAAAAAGTCTTATTTTATTTCTCCTGTTTTCTTCTTCTTTTTTCCACAGGAAGGCAAAGTGAAGAAGGAGAAGGGTGTACGTGTGGGAGACAGGGAGGACTCACTTCCTCCAGACTACAGGTTTAAAGAGGAAGATCTCAAAAACCTACCAGCTCCTGAACCTGAGGTAAAACCAGAAAAGAGTTCTTGATGTAACCTTGAATAAAATAGAATTCAGTAAATAAATAAAATTATTACTCTGTTATTTTCCCCACATCTGTCTTGGTCCTCTTAGCCCACCATGGATACTGGTGAAGCTCTGGACATTTTGTCTGGAGACTTCATGACCCCTTCATCAGCCTCTCCTGTGCAGGCCCCTGTGGTCACCCCCTCAGCTGCTTCAGCACAAGTGGGTCCAGTTCCTGTCCAGAGCAAATCAAAACTGCCCTGGTTATATTGTAATTTAATCTCTTTAACTCTTGGATGTTGTAGAAAGCTCCTCCTCCACCTGCTGGCAAGAAAGCCGCTGGAGGTAAAGTTCCTGACGAGTTGTCTCTGGAGGCCGGTTTGTCTGCTTCCAGTGCCAAGGTACAGTACACCACACTGATTCCTTAATTTCCTCTTTCCTGTTGGTATTAATACAGGGGTAACTACAGGAAATGTGTCCATGTTCTTATTCAAAATCTGAATCATCTTGGAAAAACCTGCAAGTCTTCTAACTGGTGTGTGGTTCTTAAGGTTTTTAAAAGTGATTAGAAAAGCAGCAGCATTAAAACTCTGTCTGAGAGGAAGATGCAGCTTCATATCCTATTTTGTCACTTTCTTCTCAGGTTATCTTCATTAAACTGTGTCTTCTGTGTTGTTTTGTAGAAAGTGGAGTCCTCTGGAGGTCCTCCTAAAGCTGTGTGTACCGTCCCTGATAAGACGACCGTTAAAGAGAAGACAGCAGCTGAGGCTAAACCCAAGCCTGAGAAGGTGCAGAACAAGACGAGTCCTGTTTTCTGTCTTGTTTAACGTTTTTGTTGAAGAGACGTGTTTCAGCAAGTTAAACAAGACATCTATGGCACACTGAGGTCAAACTGTGTCCTCCTATCTCCTCAGGTGGACTCCATGGATCTGGATGTTCTCAGTGCTCTTGGAGACACGTTGCCAAAAGACGAGCCGAAACCTGAACCTCCCAAACTCAAACCTGAAGACATCGTCTCGGTAGGAGCATGAAGCTTCCAGACGTTTAGTTCTTGCAAGTGTTGGCGTGTACAGCATTTTCATTTTGCTTGTTTTTGTTTTTCTGTTTTACCACAGGAAGACAAAGCGAAGAAGGAGAAAGGTATACGTGTGGGAGAGAGGGAGGACTCGCTTCCTTCAGACTACAGGCTCAAAGAGGGAGATCTCAAAAACCTACCTGCTCCTGAACCTGAGGTAAGGGAGGCCTATTTAAATTAGGGACCTATTCATAATGTGCATGTGAAATGGTTATAGGAATGGAGGACAGTAAACTGACTGACCTGTTTTATTCGCAGCCTGCTATGGGGACTGGAGAAGCTCTGGACATTTTATCTGGAGACTTTACCACCTCCTCAGCTGCTCCTTCTGTCCAGTCTCCTGTTGTAAAACCCACAGACCCTCCTGCACAGGTATAATACATTTAGCCCGCTGATTCTCACACACACTGTCACAGAACCACACGTTTGTTTTGTGTAGGGCTGCAACTAACGATTAATTCAACAATCGAAGAATCGGCCGATATTTTATCAATTAATCGATTAATCGGCCAAAAAAAAAAAAGTGTCTTCAGACTTTGCCAGCAAATTAAAAGTTGAAGTAAAATCATTAAATTGTCACCATCTT
>JARVGV010001459.1:3245577-3261064 GCA_031762435.1 Hypsolebias longignatus | reverse complement strand
GAGGAACAGCTTCTACCCTGAAGCTGTTAGACTCATGAATATCTAACCAGAATAATCACTGTGAAATATTACATCATATTGCTGCTGATCTGTTTCATGTTGCTGCTGATCTGTTTCATGTTGCTGTGTTCATTCATACTAATCTGCTCACACAGACTCATGTTCGTGCTGGTGTTCGGTGTACTGTTTTTGTACTACTAGTGCTTAGTGTATTTTTGGTTTAACATTTTTCTTACTTCATATCTTAGATCTTATTATTGTTTTATTTTACATTTTATACTTTTGTTGCATGTAACTGGGACCCTGTGTACACAATTTCGTTCCACCAAATGTACCACATGTGGTGTGTCTATAACAAATGAAGAACCTTGAATCCTTGGATTCATCCCTTCTAAGCAGTAATTCTAATGTTGTCTCAAACCAACAAAACATTTTGGAGGTGCCCCAGGTGGAGTCATCTGGCAGCCTGGATTAAAGACAATGTCCTGCTTCTGTACACGTGAAGCACGTTTACAGTGTATAAAATCAGAAACACAAGATTTGTTTAGTTTTTTTTTTTTTTTTTTTAGTTTTTAGTTTTTTTTAATGAATGAGTGCAATTTAAGTAGCAGTTTGTAAGATAAAGTGGTAGAGAAAAATACCATAAAAACATAAAAAACTGCAATAAATCCCCCAATAAGTAATTGTTGCTGAGTGGTATTCATTACATTTAGAATTTTTGGACACAGTTTGATTAAACTACGATGGTAATTTGCTCAGAAATAAAACCAGTGTAAAGTCTCAACTGCGACCAGGAGGTCAAGCCTCTTGTGATGTACATTTCCCAGAACACGAGAGGAAGCGTGTGCACGTACATATTGCTGACATTTCGAAACCCGTGAAATATTTGTTTCTCACAGCTGGATTATTTCAAGGTAATGAAGCCAAAACTTCAGCAAAATGAGTGCATCCACGTTCAGGCCAAAAACTGTAGACACGTAAAATAAAAAAACACTTGTTTATTTGCACCGTTCTCTTTTAGGAGGTCTCCTTAAACTTTTGCAGATAAGCAGAACATAATTTCCTTGCCCCTTTATCTCCACCATAGAACCAAGCATTATTGTACTCTTGTGTATTCAGCTTATGGGTGACACGAGGCAAATTTGATGTAACTGATACTTTGCCCAGATGGTCTGTATGTGTTGTGGGGGGGGGGGGAGGTCAGAGAGATAGAGTCAATGCTTATGAAAGGCCATGTGTTCTGCTGTAAGATGTTGTTTCTCCTACAAATTTGCACTCTGCCCAGTGTAACTCCTCTGCCTCAGAGAGATAAATGTCCCAGGGAATGAAGAATAATCTACACAGCCAAACTCCCACATTTAATACATTCTGAAGACATTTAATCCAATGTCCCATCAAATAATACTACATGTAATCTCTAACAAATACGAAACACAATGAAAGTGTTGGTTTTCAAATACTCTGTAGATGGTCCAAACCTCACTTCATCTGTAATTACATTAATGAAGCATCAGGTGTAGAGGGCTTGACACCTAATCAGCTTTCATCTAAATCTGGCCCTAACTCCACCAACACACAACGAGCAGTGGCTGCAAGACTGAAAATAATCCCACCTGGGTAAACAATAATTGTTAAATTCACATCAAATATGTCAAATAGATTTATTTTTTTTACAACTTTATGATCTTCTTTTAGGCTGAAACTGATATGTAGTTATAATATTTTTTATCTGGACGTTTGTATCTTGACTAGAGCAAATTTCAATTTTATTTATTTATGTTTTTTTTGAAAGAGGCCCAAATAATTATATGGAAGGAAACCAAGGATTATTATTAGTGACTATTGTTGTCCATCACTAGTGCTCATATCCAACAGTCAGTGTGAGAGAGGCAGGGGACACCCTGGACAGGTCTCCAGTCCATCACAGGGACACATAGAGACAAATGAGACAATCATTCACTCTCTCACTCACACCTAGAGACAATTTAGAGTTACAAATCAGTCTAACGTGCATGTTTTTGGTCTGCGGGAGGAAACTGGAGTACCAGGAGAAAACCCACACATGCACAGAGAGAACATGCAAACTCCACCCAGACCGGTCCCCAGTTGGAATTCGAACCAGCAACCTTCTCGCTGAGAGGCAGCAGCTCTACCAGTTGAGCCACCGTGCAGCTGTCAGACAACTTCAAACAGCTTCAGTTTAAAAGACTTTACACCAACATTAGTTTTACATTGCATGGTCTTTCTCGTTGAAACATTATGACCTGAACTGCATGTGGAATGCTAAAGCTAGCTGCTGCTGTTTGCACTTTTACTTCAGCGCGTTTGGTTAATAGCTATGTAGTACAAATAGCCTTTGGAAAAGCCACAAGGAATTATCTTAGATTGAAGCTGTTTTAAAGCAGCAGCAACCCACTTGGTTCTGGCCCTGCTCGGACTAGCGGTGAGCTCATAAGTCTGGTCAGAATGAAATGTTATTTCTTCAAACTGCAGTTGTTTATAGAGCTATTTACAACAGGTAAGATATTAATTACTCCTAAGTTTTTAACCACTTAAAATGTCTGAGAAATTGCTTCAGAAAGTAAAGGCCAATAAGAACGAAAAGAAGAAGAGAGGACGGGGTGGGGGAGTGGAAGAAGGGTTGTATATTGTGGTGGGTGGGTGGCTAGTATTTATAGACAACAAGTGATGGGATGCTCTCGTTAGGCTGCGGATCGCTGAGCAAGATCACAGGCGCACCGCCAAGAGGTCATGTGACCGCATTACACACTTCAGCGCCCTGTGAAAGCAATAGAAAGGGAGTGAGGTTTGGAGGAAGATCAGGGCAGAGGAAGCAAAGAGGGTCAGAGATGAAAGGGAGAAAGAGAGAGCAATCTACCCCTGAACCCCTCTGTGCTCACTGCCCTTTTGTAACTAAGCAGCACACAAACAAACTCCCCCCATCATTTGGTGGACGTGCTGCTCTCCCACTATGTTGGCACGACCTCAATTGCCCAATGCCGTCACAACTTTGTTTCATAACCCAAAAGAACAAAATAAAAACTTCCTTAGACAACCTCTTCACACAAACAGTGAAGACCATTCAGAAAAAAAACTATCTGAAATCTCTGTGAATGATACTTTGGAGCTACAAATGTTTGACCTCTGAGGAGAATCTGTGGATGGTCTAACTCCTGAAGCTACTGTACTACCCCCCACCCCCAGCCCCCGGCAGGGCCCACGGTTGTAATCCTCCAGATATGACACCCAAAAGCCAGAAGCCTGACCCAAAACCTTGTAAAGTCTCGAGACCTGAACCTCGTGACTTGATTGTAGAAAAACTAAAACATGGGATAAGGAGATGAGTTAGGATGGATTAGGAAATATTCCCATAGATTATTTATGAGTAAAAAAGGGATAAAACCCTGTTGATGTGTAAAAAAGGCTAAACTCACAAAACAGTTAGGACTTGCCTGGATGTGAATATTATCTGACGGTGCAGAACTAAGGATGAGCACACTCACGGACACACCGAAATACCACATAAAAGAACGCTTGTACGGGTAGGTGAGTGCAGGGTCGCCATCTCTTTCAACTCACGATACTTCAAACAGCACCCTGCATGAAGACGAAGCTCCACAAACAAAGGAAGTGCCTCAACAGACGCACGCACAGACTGAAGGTTAGGTCCATAAAACAACCACCTGTGGAAGAGCTCACCATTTCTTTACATTTTCTACTTTTTAAAAATATATACGTAGTTTTACGAGCTACAAATTTATTATGTATAAAATTGTTTTAATTTCCAGTTACATAGTTAAAAAAATACATGTTGACGTTATTTACCAGGACTAGCTCAACACAAAATTATTAACTGCTAAAAGGAGCAACAACACCAAAGATCAATGCTTTACTGAACAATATCCATCCATCCATCCATTATCTTTACCCTCTTTTTGCTTTCCAGGTTACAGGGGTCACCGGTGCCCATGTCCAGCTGTCATTGTGTGAGAGGAGGGGGACACCCTGGACATGTCTCCAGTCCATCACAGGGACACATAGAGACAAACAAGACAAACAACAATTCAAACTCTCTCACTCACCTATAGAGTTACCAATCAGACTAACATGCATGTTTTTTGATCTGTGGAAGGAAACTGGAAGGAAACTGAAGTGCAGTGGTCCCTCACTACTTCCCGGTTCGTTTATCACACACTTGCTCTATTGCTGTTTTTATAAATAAGATTGGAAATGACACACAATTGGCTGATTGATGGATGAGCCACACGGTCGGCATGGACTTTTTATTTAAAATGAATTGTTTTAAATTATTTAGCACCTGCTTCACCTTTGTGCAGCCCACACTTCAGAAAAAGCTTCCTCCTGCAGCTGATCATCTGTAGGATCCCCCACGATAAACGAGGGACTAATGTACCTGAAGAAAACCATGGAGCGAACATGCAAACTCCACCCAGAAAGGTCCTCCCCTGGGATTTCATCCAGCAACCTTCTCGCTGAGAGGCTGCAGCTCTACCAACTGTGCCACCATGCTGCCCTTGAACAATATTTATATCCATTGCAGAACACTGTGTATATGAAAGTGACATTAAAACTTCAGAAGTATGTTTATTTTTTAACCAGAATAAATATCTGTTGACATTTTTCATATGACTGCATGACTGATTTAAGGATCAGACGATATTTTTCATTGCAAATGTGCAATGTGCAAATGTGAAAACTGAAGCTTTTGTCTCAAACTAATTTGATGACGTACTTCATACCTGAAAACCTGCTTTACTTGCAAGAAGAAGAAGAAGCTCAGCCTGCATCTGGTCCCACACAGGTTAAGATTCTGTCTGAGCTGTCTGCTTCAAACATCACAGGAAACATTTTCTCTTAATGGTTTAAAGTACTTCCTGAATTTTAAAAAATGTTAATTTTAGAAATTAAAATGTGGCAAAAAAGTAAAACAAAAAAACCACCAAAAAAAAAAAAAAAACAACCTCCAATAGAAGTTATGAACCTTCATCACTCTTCTACAGAAGAGTTCTTGGACATGCACACCCCTTGCCCCCCAAGTGACAAAACATAAGTGAATATGATCCTAAATTAAAGGTTGTTGATCTCAAGAGGCATCCTTGCCACCTACTAATAAAATAAGTATACTATGGACATTAAATCAGGTTTTCTGAAATTCACAAAGCAGAGTCTGTACACATCTCAGCGGCTTCGGATGTTGTCAGTCCATTAAATGGACGTTATTAGTTGTTATCATTACCATTCGTATCGGTCAAACGGTCCCTCCTGTACCTCCTAACAGGTGCAAAATTACGTTATTATCGTGATTTTTGCTGTTAACAGGCAGAGTGTGACGTGTGCAAACCAGGAAGTGTGGGTTTTTTTTTCGGCTGACGTCACCCATTTCCTAAACGTAACCTTACACCTGACCGAGACGCCCAAACCTAAACTTAACCGCCTTGCCCATGTGCCTAAACCTAACAAAGACCCTAAACCTAACACGAGACCCTTTACTCTAAACGTAACCATGCGAAGCTATGTAGCGCTAAGCTAACAACGTAAGTTTGAACGTAGTAGGAGGTAGAAGAGGGACATTTCGACAGATACTTATGGGGCTGATAATAAGTAATAACGGCCATTGAATGGTTGATAACATTCGAAGCGGGTGGTGGTTTTTGATTCTGTTAATTTGCTCAAAACTGTAATTTTTGGAAGTTGAACTAAGTTTTTTTTGTTAACTAAACGTGTTTAATGAAAAATAACCCATGTTTTAAAGTATAAAAATTGTATTAACACTATTAAAGAACAGGTTTTGAGTATTTACAAAGTATGTTAAGAAATATTTCCATTGCATTAAAGAGACAAATTGACAAGTCAGGTCTCTCTTGTAAATGAGTCCCCGAGGCTCAATGGGATTAACCTGTATAAATAAAGGTTAAATGAAAATTGAAGAAACGTATTTAGTAAACATGAGAGTTATGAGGGGTCCCTGAAACTTTTTCTCCCCTGTAAGAGGTCCAGAACCCAAAACGTTGGAGAACCCCTGCATTGGACCACTGAGCAACAGTCCAATTATTTTTGTCCTCTGCAGGTAAGACACTTCTGACGTTGCCTCTGGTTCAGGAGTGGCTGGACTTGAAGGATGAGACATGGCTGGAGTTACTCAGCTGATGAAGGTGAGACACCAGGGGTTTACAACACTGAACTTCTTCACAATATTCTAATCTTTTTAGATGCACCTGGAATGAAGTTCAGTCTACATTATAGAACAAACTGTCATTATATCACAATATGTTACAAGGCTGCAGCTCTGCTCCACCTGCAGATGTTTCTGTAGGTGAACCCGCTTTGCTTTTAGCCAGAAGATCTTCAGGGCGCCTCACGGTGCTGGCGCTCCAAACGACACAAGAGCTCCGTTAAATCGAACCAGCGTCTGCAGTCAGAGCAGGTCGTGTCAGCTTTAATTAACTTTGATCATCAAGCTTCAAAATAAATGAATACGATCCTTACTCTGAGTCCAGCACAAGCTGCAGGCGCGTTCTTTTAGGTCAGCCTCTTCCTTCAAGGTGAAAAACAACATTTAGTGTCGTCAGAACAAACATTTTGTGGAGAAAACGTTTAAAAAAAATTTAATTCTGTTTTTACTGATTACAAAAGAAAGAAAATACAAAAGCCTTTTTATTCTCTGTAGAGATGAACTTACTTCACAAAGTGGTGGTGACATTTTTTGGGCAGTCCTGTAGATTAAAAACAAAAACCAGTCAGAGATTAAAAAAAAATAAAATAAAACTTTTTTAAACTAAAATGTTCACGTGTCCAAACAGAGCATTGCTGCTGTTTGGATGTAAAATCTTTAAACACAAATGGCTTCATATAAAGTGTTGCAGAGCGCAGGAAGGCGACTTACGGCTGAAGTAATGCAACGAGCAGAGAAGACCTGCAGCCAGGCCTGCAACAAGTCCAACGAGGGGCCACAGAACCAGGGAGTGACAGCCACCTGGAGCCAACACATATTCAGACCCAAGAGTTTATACATTGTATATTTACACGTAAAATCCAGAGGAGCAGTGGAAAACTCCTAATCACATACCCTGAGGATGAATCTTCGAGGGGCAGGGACAGAAGCGGGGTCTGGGTGACGTCTTTTTGTGCGGCAGTGTTGTTGGAGGGGTCTCTGCCAGGAAAGAGCAAAGAGAAGTGAAGATGAAGCGACAAACCCCAGTCCCATTTAATGAAGACCAGCGATCCTGACCAGAACCCTACAACAGGTTTGACTGGTCCGTTTGACCAGTGGACCGTTTTCCTGCTGCGTCTCAACGTTCAAGTCTGATCAAAGACCATGTTTAATCAAACGTGTCATATCTGCTGACCATATTGAAGTTATTTAGCGGCAATTCGTTGTCATTCACGAATACTTGAAGCAGCTAAAAAGTCAAAATTGGAAGAAGTCTCCTCTGAAGCTGCGCATCCTGTCACTGGATAAAGCGGTGCGTCTAAACAAGACGCCCATTAGGTTTAAACTTGAATTTGATAAATCAGCAGAGGGAAAAGGAGAGGACGTCTGCAGAAAGGGTGGACACGAGTCAACGTTTACTTGAAGCGCTCGTGTCAAATACGTTCAAAGTACAGTTTGTCGTTTCTCTTGCGCATGACGTCTTTAAACAACGGAGTATCAAACTCCTGTCAAACTCTTTGAATGTTCTTTAGACACTCTCATTCATTAATATTCATGTCCTGGTCTTAAACCCTGTAAATGGAGGACGTGTTGTAACCCTACTGACCTCCCGGCCGCAGAGACGTTCCAGGGTTAAACATCTCCGCCTGGCTTCTGGTGTCTCTCACGACACAGGAGTAAATCCCCGCGTCCTCTCTCGTCACCTCGTTGATGCGCAGCACAAAGGTCGAGCTGCCCCTCTTGGTGAGTTTAAAGCGACCGCTGTCTTTATCGTCCCCGAAGATGGTGCGCTCGGCGTTGTTGCACCTTCCTATGTAGCGCACTTTGGCGTTGACGGGGTCCGTGTAGAACCACAAGACGATGCTGCAGGAGATGTTACGACAGTCACACTCTATGGTCTCACTGCTGCGGACGGCGGGGTAGAGGACTTTGACGGGCTCGTGCAGCAGGAACTGGCTTGACCCTAAGAGTGAAAACAGAGACGTGTTCAGATTCTAACCTCCAGACATGACGAGCATCGTTTCAGGGTCGAAGCCAAAAGTAAAAACCAGAACCGTGTCCGTGAGATTTAAAAAAAAAAAAAAAGACGTGACAGAAACTAATTTGCGTCCATCGTTTGTTTCACGTGCAGCTTCTAGAAATGGGAGTGCGACCCGTGCAGCGAGACACAGGTCGACTCTAACGCGAGGGAAGAACGAAATCGAACCTCAGCGGAGGTCGAAAACAAACCAGAACACAATCAGGAGGAGGAAAACGCAGCAGATAAAACTATGAGGAAATCTCAAACTCGGTGAGTGACATTTAAAGACTGCACGGGGGAAGATCTTTGAAAAAGAACGTACTCTTTACGGGAGGCCTTCACTGGAGGAGCTATTTGATCTCCTCTGAAAATAAGCCCTCAAAGCCAGTTTGAGACTGGGTGCACGTACCTGTTGCAATAACTGGTGTTGTGAAATATCTAAAGGTGAGCGGCACACTGGGTGTGAGTTAAAGGTTTGCTGGTTTTTCCATCCAGCACTTAAAAAACACACAAATTATGTGACAATCAAGAACGCACCAAAGAAATTAAATGAAAATATCCAATACAAATACTTCTAACTCTGATACCACACAAATAAACAGTACGGAGTCCTCACACCAAGTACTAATTACTGTATCAGTATGGTGCAGTGTCACAATGTGTGGGATTTAGTCTACATGTTAATGTATCTGCATAATAAAATGCATCATGTGCACTAGTTTGACTGTAACTCTCTAGATTAAAATACTTGAAATGTTCAACTGTTTGGTTGGTTCGAGCTCTTCAAACCTCCTCAAGCTGTCTGGCTTCGACACTGGCAGACCGGTCGTGATAAACGACGGCACAAGACGTCAAAACAGTCGACCCGAGCCGACGTCGGCGACCCACACCACTGGCCCCGTGCGAACGATGACGCCGCAGGCCTCCGGACCAACACCAGAGAAAACAAAAGGTCTTACCAAACGTCCAGGTTGACACCACCAGTAAAGTCCACGCCAGTCGCAGTGGGATCATTTTGTCACGTCGCCCGTGTGTTTAGGTGTGTGGCTGTGTGTGTTGCTGCTGTCTGTCAGAGGAGATGGGAGGAACTGAGTCGACAAGGCCCTCAGTGTTCGACGTAACACCCCAGAGTGACACACGCAGGAGCTGCGAGGAGGGCCCAGCAGCAGCCACAGCCCAGGGGCCAACACGAACACCTCATGAGCACTTTGAGTTCAAAACACACACAGACACACAAGGAGACAGGCGCTTTCTGCTCTTCAGACTCGGACACGGGCGATGGTTTGTTCAGCGGACACGTTCTGAGCGTGTAAGGCCCAGAACGGGCGAGCGGAGTGGCGTTCTCTGCTTTGACACTTGACGCCGCTCCACTCGTGCTGCGCTCAGACCCTGACAGGTTAAAGTGCGGGGATGTTTCACGAGAGCTGGCACGACGTTCCACATCACCTCAGATGAAAACATCGGTCCCGGCAGCAGCTTCAGCTGTAGCAGCTCTGTGGTCTCCTCCGCCCAGGTGCGTGACCTAGTGCCAAACTCTGAGGGTGCAGATAAACACAGCGCAACATTCATGTTCACATGCTGATTATCAATAAATGATCAAGTGGGGACACAAGGTGGACACAGAAAGCACCGGGTGCCTTTTATTTGTCTGTAAACAACAACTTTCATTCTGTCCTCAACAAAATATTAGATGGATTAATGTAAAATCCTTTATTTTAAGTGCATATGGTTATTTTTCAATAAACCAATAAATTTGTTTTTAATCTTAGGGTTTTAAAACAGTTTTTTAGCTGTTTTAGTTGTAATGCACCACCTGTAAGCATTACAGAACAACAGTGAAAGTGGAACAGTCCCCGTGAAGACGGAGCAGATTAGTATTTCAGATCAACTCAAAGATCCAACTCTTAATTTGAAATCATTTATCAGTTGTGCTCTTTTTTTTACATTTTAACGTCAGACACTGTTTGGAGCCTCTAAATCAGGGGTCTGCAACCTGTGGCTCCGGAGCCGCATGTGGCTCTTTGGTCCCTCTGCAGCGGCTCTTTCAAGCTTTGACCAAAACTGACATAAAACTGAATTTTATTAGTTGTTATAACGACGACAACGGCTGGTGTCAGCAGTTTTCCTGTCATTTGTGTTGCAAATACTGTATATGAATACTAGAAACATTACAAGGAGTAAAATATACTCACTTTCACTTTATGCTTTATTTCTTCAAAAGTAGGATACGTAATTTTTCTACAATTAAAAAAAAAAAATCACATAAGAATGCATAGTTGTATTGTTTTAATTTTAGAAACTGTGCAAAAACGATATTATTTTTTCCTTCTTTACAAGAATCTCATCAGACCCCTGCTCTAAATTATTCGTTTCATTCAGATTCCTCGAAGCTTTGAGGTGAAGTTGAAGCGTTCAACCTGACGGAGTAGAAGGAGCTTCAGCTCTGCGCCTCTCACTTCTGACACCTCGGATGAGAAGGAAAAACATAAAAAAATCACGTATCATTCCATTTTTTTTTTTTACTCTTAGCATTCACGGTGGCTCATTCTTCTGTTTGATTTGAGTTCATGGAGAATATAAGAGTGGTTGTTTTGATGGGCTAATGTTGGTCAAAGATGATTAATTTCCTTATACAAACACAAATTTAGTGATTTTTATCTTTAATTTCAGGGAGAAAAAAAAGGAAAAATGACAATAACATAATGTCACTTTTCCATTTTGGATTTTCTGTAATAAACTAGACAAAGTACAGTCCAGTACCGGTAGTTCTCTTTTCCCTCAGAATTTAATTTTACAGCTGTTGTTGAGAATCTCACATGTTGGACCTTCTCATATGATGTGACATGAATGTAGAGTATCTGAAGAAGCTCTGCTGCAAGTGTAAACCTCCACTGAACCAGCTGGGACCCAAAACCTGGCATTGACTTCAACATTCAAATATTGAACTGTGAAATCAAAGTGATTTTAATGCACCATAATCTGTTTGTGTTTGCAGTGAGGCACCAGAAACTGAAGTGTTATATGGACATTTGCATGTTTGCAGGAGACAAAAACACATTTAAACTCATTGATTTTTTAAAAAAGTAACACGTCTCGCTGGGCGTCATTTATTTCATCCTTTAACCTGCAGAGCTGCGAGAGCCTTCCTGAAACTGAGGCTCCAGTAAAGGAGCTGAACAACATCTGGATTGTAAAATACTCGTGGTACGGCAGGGTCTGGTGTGGGGGGGGTCTTAAAGTGAGAGGATGTGGGCGGCCTGCAGCTCTACGGGGGTCGAGGATTTGAGCGAGCGAGGGAACGAGACCACAGGATTCTTTGAAAACAGGAGATCTCAGGGGGCTTCAGAGGTGCGCTCGACACGTCGTGGAGCTGCCAAGCCTTTGTTGGTGTACGCCTTCAACGAAAAGCTGAGCTGCTTCACCTCTGGTGTCATCTCTGAACATTTGTCACACTGTCTCTGTGAGCAGACACTTTGTTTTACTGCTGAGCCAGGAAGCATCAAGCTTTTCTGACGTGCAAATAAAGTAAATGGTTCGTGTGGACCGTCGACTGGCACTGAGTCAGCTGACACTGAGTTTTACATCCACACGTTCACATTTAATTTTTTTTCCACTAACGGTGGTGGTTGGTTTCCATTCAGCCCAGACATCAAACTCCAGGCTTCAGATGTTTTACTTTAAAGCCTCCAAGTCATCTTTAGATGTATTCTCACTCATTTTGCCTTTCTCTTCTCTGACACCGTGTCAGACTCACACACGGGGCCAAATTAAAACCTTTTCAAACTAGGGGCCAGTTTCAGAATCTACATGAATTCAAATCAGATGCTCAACATCTTCTCTTGGTTGCAGGTTCCTCAACAAGAGTTTGATTGGTCTCATTTGACGTTCTCTGTTGCACTTTTGACATCATAATCAAATATTACAAAAAAAAATAAAATAAAAATTGATAAAAGTATTTTTACATAAAAAAAAAACCATCTTGGGGACCAGGTAATATAATGAGGGCTACATTTGGCCCCGGGGCCTTTAGTTTGACACATCTCAGAGCATCACAGTCCCTTATTGTCCTCAAATCTAAGTTTTCATTAATATTAAAAAACACACACAGCTTTTCTGTTCACAGTTTTGAAAGTTGATGTTGTGCCTGCTCCAGTCCAGGGCTTTTCAACAAAACTGCTCAGGGGCCGAACAGCCAGTGCATAAAGTCATTATGTACAGTAAATAAACCAAGTATTGATCTGTTACCATTTTAATTTGTTTATTGCTCTGAATTATAAATACGAAAAACAGAACCCAAAACCCCAAACAAAAACAAAAAACAAAACAACAAAAAAAAAATATATATATAAATAAATATATACCGGTGTATACAGTATTTTAATGAAGTCATTGGTGGGTCAGATTGAAGTCACCCATGGGCCACCAGTTGGAATAACCCTGGTGTAGTCATCCATCCATTATCTTTTACCCATTTCTTCTTTTTTGGGTCACAGGTGCTCATGTCCAGCAGTCACTGTGTGAGACAGGGGACACCCTGGACATCTCCAGTCCATCACAGGGACACACAGAGACAAACGAGACGAACAACCATTCACTCTCTCTCACACCCAGAGACAATTTAGAGTTACCAATCAGTCTAACATGCATGTTTTTAGTCTGTGAGAAGAGAAAACCCACACATGCACAGAGAGAACATGCAAACTCCACCCAGAAAGGTCCTCAGGCCCCCAAGATGATTTGTGAAATGTAAAATACTTCTATCTCTTGAATTTGTTTCAGTGATCTTTGATTATGTCAGTAGTGCAACAGAGAACATCAAATGAGACCAAACTCTTGTTGAGGAACCTGTGACCATGAACAGATGTTGGGTGTCTGATTTGAGTTCGTGTAGTTTCTGAAATTGTCCCTTAGTTTGAAAAAGGTTTTTGTTTTGGCCCCTTCTGTGAGTGAGTTCGACACATCACTCATGAGATCCACTCATTACATTCAAACGTTTCTCATAACTTCAGAGGATCTTTGGACGGGTTGTAGACACTTTGATTTATTTAAAACTTTTAGCAATAAATACATCAATAAGATGAGAAGGACTTCTTTTTTTTTTTTTTCAGAATTACTTTGGTTTTAGCCTCATCACATCCTAAAAGCCTGCGTTCACCTCGGCACATGTTTCTAAACATGATGTTTGTACAGAGCTGTGCTCATTTGAACTCTTGCACCTGTATGACCCCAAACATTTCATGTGCACTTTGGATGTGCAAACACACACACAAACACATGCCCTGCAGATTAAGGAAATTTCTTTTTTTTTTTATTATATAGATACATGTGTCTTATCTGGTGCAATGTGTGCAACAATTTCTTATTTATTGAGCATCACATAAATAAATAAAAAACCTGTAAAACTGTGTGACAGCTTTGCTTCAGTCATGACACCTGTGAGCTAAACACCCAGCTGAAGCTGAACGGTGTCGACCACAGACTGCTGCAGGACTCAGTCTGTCCAACTCCTGAAGCAGCACATGTATCAACAGATCACCTCAGGCTTGTTTGAACGCTCTAAAGACACTTCAGGATGAAAAGCAACCACAGGAGAGAAGTGACTGAGCTGTGAACAATGATTAGCAGATGAAATCAAGCGTTAAAGTAAAAAGTAACTGAAGCAAATAAATAAACACAAATAAAATCAACAAAATCAAATAATCATGAATTCATTACTGACACCATCAAACCAGGGCTAGCCAGTTAGCATGTTAGAGCACCACCTCTGGGCTACAAGAGGAAGTCAAATTAAAAATGTAATAGCTGTTGATTGCATAAACCCATTTATTACTCACAGTTTAAGTTCATTTAGTGCATGATAAAGATGTTTGGTGGGTATGAGTCGTCCAGAGGACCAAGTCCAGCTGGTCCTGTTAATTCACCAGCCCAGAATGGAGTCGTCCCACAGCTTCTCCTCCTCTGTCCGTGTGTCTTTCTCTTTGCTTTTCTTTTTCTCTTTCTTAGATTTAGATTTAATGGGTTTATTATATGCACTCTCCCACTGGGCAACATTCATTTCAGGCTGTGTGTTTAGTGGAGCTCCTCGTCCGTTTGTCATCCTGTGCTCTGTCTGTGATCTGTCTCTGCCTGTCCTCCAGTCGTCCTGCTCGCTCTCAGTGTCTTTACATCTCTCCTTGCTGTGACTTTTTAGCCTTTTCCTCCATTCTTCCTCCAACTCTAAAGATGGTTCTCTCCTCTTCCCCTCAGAGTCATAATATTTCTCTCTCCTCTGGTGTTTTCTCCTCCTCTCTGTATCCATCTCCTCATATCCAAACTTTTCACCCCTGTCCCTCTTGAGTCTTCTAGTTCTCCTCTTTTCTCTGTGTCTGTGCTCATCATCCTCACTTTCACTGGTGAGAGAGCTGCAAGTGGTATAGTAATGCTCTTTAGTTGGAGGAGGACTGGAGAACTGTGTGGAACCTGAGCACGGGAGGGGCAGAGGAAGGCAGGTGTAGTTTGAGCTTTGGAAGGG
Source organism: Hypsolebias longignatus (assembly GCA_031762435.1). Lineage (NCBI taxonomy): Eukaryota > Metazoa > Chordata > Actinopteri > Cyprinodontiformes > Rivulidae > Hypsolebias > Hypsolebias longignatus. Next base: position 3,246,361 of record JARVGV010001459.1, on the reverse strand, counting down.
TCCAGGTGGACCCACACATGAAGGATGTCCTGCTCCAGGCCAGGGCTGAGGAGGAAGTTGGTGGATTTGTGTGGGGTTAATTGTGGATTGAGCAATTTCCTCCCAGTTCCTCATTATTATTTCTTCCTGGTTTAACTCATATTTTTCGTCACTTGTTGGTTTTTCTTCTTGCAGAAGAACAGGAATGGTCTTGAGGGTGACCCCCCGTGCCTTCTGTCCCTCGATGTAATCTGCCAGTTCATCAGCAAACGTGCTGTAGACCTTAGGTTGGGATTTGCAAAGATCGCTGACCTTCTTCATCCTGGATGGGAACAATTTAAAAAAGATAAATAAAATCAGTACTAAAATATATTTCAATAAAAAAAATGACAATTAAACATAAAAGTCATTTTAAACACTTCAAAGGAACTTTTGGGCATTTGATGCAAACTTTGTGCTACGAGTGGGAGCTACAGCCTCATAGTTACATAGTTGTAATAAAATTAGGGGTGCAGGAAAAACATCGATTTTTTTAAAGAATCTAGATTCTTAGTCCTGGAGATTCAGAATCTATTCTAAAAGCCCCCAAATCGATTTTATATATTTATTTATTATTTTTTACTAAATATGAATCAATATGTTGAAAAAACTGTGAAGTCTGTATTTTATTTTGAGTTAAAGGTTAATGCACTATGGTAAGCTGAAGTCTGTTTACTTTAAAAAAAAAAATATATATATATATACAGGTTGTCCCCGACTTACGGCGCACTCGACCTACGGCGCTCCGTACTTACGGCTCCACCCC
>JARVGV010001459.1:3224011-3236462 GCA_031762435.1 Hypsolebias longignatus | reverse complement strand
TTGATGCTGGAGCACAGGATGCTCTCCACTGCACACCTGTAGGAGGAGGTGAGGACTGAGCTTCTCAGACCAGCTCGGCTCAGCCGTCTGAGGAAGTAGTGTCTCTGATGAGCTATAATTTGAAGTTTCTTATTCAAGTAGTTAAGGATTTTTTTTAATGACTGCTTTTGTATTCTTCTTACCTGAGAATTTATAAGGCTTAGAGGTTGATCCATATGAGTTATTTCTATGGCTGATACACCAACAAACAAATATATATATACTGTATATAAGAACATGATTCATGAATAAATAAAACTTGACTGTGGGTTACATTCAGCTGATTGCTGCTACATCATTTTCTTACCTGCTAAGTTAATTAACTTTACACAGACATAGCCGATGACCAGTTTTTTTAAGTGTCCAGTATTAGCTATATGATCAGTCTTTTATTATGAAATGTGAATTATGTTGGAATACATCATCAATGTAAGTTCAATAAATGATTTTTTAAAGTAAAATGCAAAATCATGTCGATTACTATAAAATGCCATTTTGTACAAAAATGAAGCTGTAAACGTTTTCATAAAAGATAGGACACAGGTTTTTTTTTTTTAATAGCATGTGCATTGAAAGAATGTTTATTGTCAGGCAGGTGAATAAGAAAACTGTGCTGCATGGACAAAAAAACACCTCGCCAGAAACAATCTTCTGCTGTAAAACTATACAGGTTTATGAGCTAAAAATCCATTTTAACACATTGAACAGACTATAAATGTCACCATGCCTTTGAGTAAATTTAAAATAACAGCTTTCTCTGCTGACATTTTCTTAAAAAACACAAGTCGTATAGACAAGATTTAAAGTTTGAGCAAAGTATGATAAAATACTGTTATATCATTAAATATATATACTGTATACGTATATAAAAGAAAAGTTAGGTCTTTGCCATCAGATTCACACAACATAGAAGTTATTGCAGTGGTTCCATACCTAAAAAAAACAAACAAAAAAAACAAAAAACAATTGTAAACACTTGATGCTTTACAAGCATATAAAAATATCTTTAAAAATCAAAGCAGCTAGTACAAAATTGTATTTCTGACAAACAAGTACCCTAAATAAATGTTGTACTTGTTAGTTGAACTATATACATGTACATATACAAGTGCCAACAGTGATAAGTGCAGTAAGTGAATCGCTCCCGTAACACAACGTGATTTTAAAGTAAAAAATAAAAATAAAAAAAAAATGTGCAAAAGAAATAAGCGTGTCACTCATTTTGAAACCTTTGAAACTGGTAATCTGCATGTCCCTGTGAAAAGGGCTAACACCCATTTGTTTCTGGAAGCACTTTCAAGTTTTGGCTTTGTGCGAGTTCTTGTGTAGCTTTGGAGACTGCTGCGTGTTGGCGTTTTCCTCCCACTCATAGCAGTGGTTGACCCGGGCACAGCTCAGCAGACACGGCAGCTCATCCAGGGTCTGGGAGTAATACTCAATCAGCTCAGCGACAGTATTAAATTCTGTCTTGCATTTCTACAATAAAAGACACACACACAAAAAAAAGACTGCCAAAATACTGTACTAGAAATATTGTCTTCAGAAATGTTTGTCCTGACAGTTGTTTTAGTTCAACGCTTAGTCCACAAAAAGCTACATGTGTGTACATGTATTTTGCATATTGCCCAGAACATATTTGTAAAAGCGATTAATAATCACAGTGGATTTCTTCCTGGTAAAATAAAGGTTTAATAATGTAGCCAACAAAGCTCAGTCAGGTCATCTGTAGTTTCTCTCTTTTTTTTTTTTAAACATTTCATCCTTCATCCAAAGGACTTCATCAGTCTGAGGAGCCACAACAACTCAGTCCCACAAGTCGCAGATTAAAATAATAGACCAACTAGTTTGCTGATGATAAAATGGTTTCTGTGGTCAACCCTCTCCCCCGTCAACTCCTCTGAGGCAGCCATGGCCAAAGTGGTTCAAAACATCAAAGTTCATGCTCAGTAATCCAGGTTTAAAAAAAAAAATCCAACAAAGTTCAGTCAGTTCCTCTGGATGTTTTTTTATATTTTTTTTTGTGGAGACGTTTTGTTCTTCATCAGGAAGTCAACGGGGGAGACGGCAGGCCCCAGAAACCATCTTGGACTGTACTTATATAGCACCTTTCTATTTTATCAAGCTACTCAAAGCTCTTTTACAATCTGTGCCTCATTTACCCATTCATACAATCTACCAGAACTAACTGAACAAATCATCCTAAATAGAATAATCAGAGCTTTATCACATTCATACACTGATAGGACACACATTGGAGGCAATGAGGGGTTCAGTGTCTTGCCCAGTGACACTTCGGCATGTGACTGCTGGTGGATTTGAACCCCCAACTCTTGCATCGGCGGACGACTGCTCTAACCACTTAGCCACAGTCGCCCCTCAACACCAGCAAACTGGTTGGTCCACTATTGAATTGTGCTGCTTGTGGGACTGAGTTTGCTGTGGCTCATCGGACTGAAGTCCTTTAAATGAAGGACGAAACGTCTCAACAAACAAAAAAATAAAAATAAAAAAGAAACCGTCCAGAGGACCTGACTGAACTTTGTTGGATTTTTTTTTACCTGTGTTATTGAGCATGAATCTTGATGCTACAACATGCATGTTACTGAATGTTGTACAAAAAATAAAATGGGATTTTACAGAAACAACCTAAGCTTCAATGGTTTAATCTTCATCTACAGTTTAGTCAACATTTTATAAAGTGGTTTCTTTTAAACATCTAAACAAATAGTAACCTTTTAGAATTGGCTATTAAACTTGTGCAGAGACTAACATGCCACAACCATTACCTGCAACAGAAACTTTCCTTTTCGAGTGTTTTCTATGAGGTAGGTGATCAGGCCGGAAGAGAAGCGGATGATGAGCGATCCACAGTTGGACTTTTTAGGATGTGGGCAGAGAAGATAGGATCCCAGCACATCATCTGCAAGGAGGGAGCAGCAGCTCTCACTGTAACACCAGAAAGAGAACCATTTATTTATGAACATATTAAAAAGTGTGGAGAGAAGATGTTAGACGTGCAGAACACTGACGTTGTGACGCCAGCCCAGCACCACACAGCTTGAGCCAGCGCTTCCTCGGTCTCTGCCAAACTTGGAATCCTGGATCTCTGCACTGTCACGTTGCCTTGATTTTTTTCTGTTTGGGAAAAGAAATTCTTGTGACTTTATATTCATCTCAAAAGGAAACCAAAAGAAACTATTCCACCTTCAGTATAAGATTTTATTGAGAAACCTGTGTTTTAGTGATAGGAAACCAAACAGAAGATTTATTATAACCCATGTGAGATGGGACCTTCTACATCACACCAACAACGAGTGATGACCCTGAACAAGACACCAGAGGGTTTGCTTTACCTAATCAATTCTTTGAATCTTGACAGCACTCTGTAAACACTCGGCCCACCTTGTGACTCGCTCAGTCGCTCCTGAAGACTATGCTGTTTGAGCGGCGTGGAAGTAAAGGAGCGGTAAGCACCAGAACGCAGTCCTTTGGTGCGGATGACTTTCTTGCGCATCAGAGAGGGAGAGGAGGTTGAAAATACTTCATCTTGGCTGGTTTGCAGACTGTTGGAAGAATTCTTAGTTTTCTATAAAATACAAAACCATCTTAGTGCTTAAAACAATGACTTCAGCCCCAGTTTTTTTTTAAATAGAAAAAGAAGATGCGGGCAAGTCACTCCAAACCTTTGAGCCATGCAAAAATCCTCGAAAAGGAGCTCTTCTAAAGGAAACCAGGGCACTGACACTTAGAGGGAAGCCATGGTTGAGCAGCGAGTGGTTGCGCTGAAGCAAAGAGGCAACGGGCTCCTCTTCTTGTGCTTCTTCTGGGTGCTTCTCCAAGTAGGACAACTGGAAACAGCGACACAACAGCAGGTTCAGGAACTGAGCCTGTAAAAGAGAGGAGGAGATGAAACGAAGATTAAAGTGCTATCAATAATGCCACAATACTTTTCTTATTATTAAGGGGCAGCTGTGGCTAAGTGGTTAGAGTAGTCGTTCTCCAATGGAAGAGTTGGGGGTTTGATTCCACCATTAGTCACATGCTGAAATGTCCCTGGGCGAGACATTGAACCCCTCATTGCCTCCAATGTGTGTCCCATTGGTGTATGAATGTAATCTAAAGCACTGATTAATCTCTACAGAAAGATTTGTTCAGATTAGCTTTGTACAGGTGTAGTAGAGTGCTGTATGTGTGTGTGGAGGTGAATGAGGGCACAGATTGTGTTGTAAAGTGCTTTGAGTATCTTGATTAGATAGAAAGGTGCTGGTAGGTATGGTCCATTTATCATTTACTGGTCAGTTTAGTGAAGGACGTCCCATTTCTCAGACTGCACCTGAATGGGGGATAAGCTTGGCTTTCGTAGCTTAATTTTTAGGGTCTGCAGTTTTTATGCTAAAAATAAATAAATAAATAAATAAATAAATAAATAAATAAATAAAATAAAAAAAAAGTTTACTGGGATATTTGTTGCACTTTGCAGGAAGAATCTTTGACAATTTCTTTACAAGATCTTAGTTACTCAACAGTCTGTGTTTATATTAATGGCCTGCTACTGCCGAAAGTCACCTTGATTTAAGATGGCCACCTTAGCTAACCAACATCAGAAAACCTTAGACAACAACAACAAAAAGAAAGACAATGACGGTCAACTCTCTTCTAATATGGAGCCATCCAATAACCTGAAGGGTGCACACATCCATCAGAGTTTCTAATCTTGATCATCTCAAATACTGTAGATATCTGAACTCAAGACTCTGAATCTTTTCACAGTATTATGCACTGTAGATTTGAAAATAAATATTTACATTTCTGCATTGAGATCTCCATCTTCTATCACTTGTAGGGGCAGGGCAGCTGACTTGAGACCCGAAGGTCCTGGGTTCAATCCCCAATCATTGCACATCTTGTGGTGTCTCTGAGCAGGACACTCATTCCCAAATTGCTCCCTGGGCGCTTACATAGCTGCCCACTGCTCCACCTGGGTATATCCCAGGTGCGATGGGTTAAATGCAGAGAGCCAATTTCGTCTTTGTATGGGAACATACAATGATGACGACAACACATAGCACTTTTATGTGCCATTGGGACGCAGAGGCAATAGGTCCATGAGAGAAACCTAGACACCTCTCTCCAACTCTTCCTGAGGCGGTGTTCCCAGGCCAAGAAAGATATGAATCCTTCAGAAAATTCTAGGTCTGCCTCAGGGTCTCTTCCAAGTGGGGCATCTCTGGAAAATCTTCAAAGGGTCCTCCTTTGATGCCATTAGGTAGCGTCCTAACCAAATCAACTGAGTCATTTTGATGCAGAGGAGCATTAACTGCTCTGAGCTCTCACCAGATAATGGTACTCCTCGCCCTATCTCCAAGGCTGAGCCCGGCCACCCTACATGCTCATTCTGGCTGATCGTATCTGGGATCTTGTACTTATCTGGTCATGGTCCAAACCTTTTGAGAGTTGGAACGAAGACGACTCTTGCTATGACCAGGCCTTTTGATAGGAAATTCATTTAATGCTAAAATTCTAAGAAAATAAATAAAAAAGAAACATTCTGTTTAGACGTGATCAAAACAAAGCTATGGTTTTCAGAAAAAACAAGGTTAAATTTCTGAATCATGGGAAACAAACCAAGAAAAGTCCCAATCAAAGGCTGTGAAATAAATAAATAAAAATCCCGCCCTGGTTGACATATAGCCATAACTGTTGAGATTCTTACCGCTCTGGCGTGCCTTGCTTTAAACACATGACAGTAGAGCTGGACATCCGTGCTGCCTGGGTTATGGGAAACGAAGGCAAACTGGGCATCGACAGGGCGGGCGGTGGACAGAGAGACTCTTCGCAAAGCGTGAGCCATCAGCAGCGTCTGTAGACGGAGAAGATGTCAAACTGCACACCACCATGATCTTCTTCTAATCAAAATCGAATGCAGTCACACCTACCGTTTCATCCTCATCGTACATCTTCACACCTTTAAGGGAGAACTTTAAAGACACCGGCCTCCTCCTCTTGCATGCCTGACAAACAACCACTGCCTTAAGTTTTCAGTCCACAACCACTCGTGACAAATCTCCACACCGACTCACTTTCAGGGCCTTCAGGTTCGTGTGCAGCCATTTAATCTGGTCATCCAAACAGCAGTCATCCACGGGAAATGAACCCACATACTTGACCAGTGAAGACACGATGAGATGAAACATGGGAGCAATGATAAATGATGAACATGTGTGGACATACCTCTGCTGATCGAGTCACTGCACCATCCTCTTTGCCTGGAGCCTCACCCATCATGTCCATCCAGCAGCAGTTCACTTCAAAACATTGGACTGGTTGAAAATCAAAGTCTGACTGGTTGTAGTTCACCTACACTGGGAGACAAAGAAAGTTAATGTTTAACCTGAACGAGTGAGATTTCTTTAGGACCGTTTAGTTTTTTCCTTTGCTTCCAGTACACAAGAAAGAAAGAAAGAAAGAAAAAAAAAAAAAAAACAGCTAAAATGAACAAAAACTATTAAAAATGTCCCAAAGCGCGAGGGAAACCAAACATCTCGAGTCAAACGACTCAAAATGAACTTCGAACCGTTTCCGCCCACATCACGGACAAGACTCGTCCTGAAAGCAGCTCGAAGAAGTTTTGAACAAAGCTTCAGCTCTTCCTCCTGCTGCTGCTCACCTTTACTGCTGCTGCTCACCTTTACTGCTGCTCCTCCGCGTCTCAGGTGTGCATTTAACCCGAGGCGGAGCTCCATGAGGAGGAGGTGTAACATGAAAACTTCTCCCAGGACATGAAAGTCAGCGAACCACACACGGTCTCACGCGCACATTCTTTCCTGGCTGCACACTCCTCATGTTGCGCAATGCAAACCAAGAGAAATACTAGTCTTTGCTTTACATGTGTGTAAAAGAAATAACCTGTTCAGGTGTGTGTCTGTGAGCCTGAACACATTAAACACCCACCTGAAAGTTTTCAAAAGCCTGTCACATGTTTGTTGGCAACATTTCCTCATGTTGGATCAGAGGTTGCAAAATAAGTTGGTTACTCATTGTCATGTCTGATTCGTGTTTAGAAAAGCAGAGGAGAGCAATTCAAAATGGCCACCACAGCTGATCTAAAATAATATAAACCTGAAAAAATTAAGAAAGCTGAGACAATATTCCAGGTCTCTCTTGTAAATGAACCCTCGAGGCTCACTTGGATTAACCTGCTTAAATAAAGGTTGAATGAATATTCAGACGACTATCATTGTTTTTAAAGTTTGCAGTGACAAAATGTTGGGTGTTAGCAAAACACTTCATTAACTACTGAACAGTTTTCATGAAACTCTCAGAAAGTAATGCACATTTTTTTTAGTCAACAGCTCAGGATGGTCACAAAAAAAAAAATAAAAAAAATCATAATTTCTAGTTGTGCTTGCCCCCTGGGCGGTGGCGAAGCGGTTAGAGCTGTGGCGTCTTCTCAGTGAGGTCACAGCACTGCCTCCCATCCTGGAGTCTTTCTTGGTGGTTAGCATACATGTATATAAAGTATATGCTGGTGAAGATCCAGGACATGGTAAATCCAAAGGTTAAAAACAAACCTTCACCTAGAGGGAGAGGTCAATCTGCATTATGCAAACTTACAGAACACCACTTTATTATAATTTGAATCCTACACTCGTCTTTGCATTGAGAAAGCTCCTTGAATGAGAAGTGCAACGTCCTCAGTTACAAATGAAGTCCACTGTTGTTTTTTAACCTTTTTTGGACATACATATATGCAGGTGTTTTCTTGGGGTACCAACAAAAAAGGTTAAATCGTGTCATCTGGACCGAACACGATTTAACCTTTTTGTTGTCATCTACCTGGATTGAGTTTACAACCCTTTTTATTGGGGTAGTTTTCACTCACAGACCAAAAATAGTCGTCCTGATTAGTGTGAATGGTTCTAACAAGGTTGAGTCAGGTCCTCTAGACGGTTCGTATTTGTTGAAACGTTTCATATTTTATCCACAAGACTTCTTCAGTCTGAGCTGCTACAAACTCAAGTCTTATGGATCAACCAGTTTGCTGGTGACAGCCAAAACTACTTGTTCACGTGCAAAAGGACCATCAGCCTAACAATTGTTCGTTGGTGCCCCGATAGCCGCTTATTCACAGGGGGCTGATTGATACTAGCAATAACAGCATTGTAAGAGGGAGTTGGACATAGAGGCCTCTGCCATTTAACTCAGTTCTACAGATATTGTGCTAAAATTTACCGTGGTAGCAACTCCCTCAGTTAACAATATTCTGTTAAACACAACATCAGCATATTAAATTATTTCACTGCTCCCTCTGAGGTCAAAATAGTAAAATTTATAGGCTATACAGCAAATTTTAGAAATATACACATTGCAATAGCTAAATGGTGTCATTTAAGATAAGATCTAAAATGTGTGAAAGCACAGCCACATTTTTTTAACCATGAAATTAAGTATAAATAAATGCTGACATAAAATTTACTGGTTTATGAAGCTTTCATGGGATGTGCCCTCCAAAAAAGTATACCCAGCAAATAAACGTAAACCACCAGCAAACTGCAGAAGCAGTCAAACATTAACAAATGAGAAGGAATACCAAGATGTTACAAATATAGTCATTTTATTAATGACTTGGAAAAAGGCTAAACACAAGGAATACATGCATGCAGGGTATGTATGAGCTGACGAGCTCCTGGATCCTATTCACAACACACAGGTCGTATAATTTGAGTAACAGCTGTGAAGCTATAAAAATCAATTCATGTACTGTATATGCGTTTACACACTCACACACTAAGAGACAGGATTTTTTTTTTTTTTCTTGAACGTGATTTGAATACCAACAGTGTTTTGTCTTCATATAAATCAGCATGAGCTCCAGCAGGCTTTTTTTTTTTTAAGAAAAAATGAAAGGATAGATTACATATGGATTTTTCTGATTGTGCATAACCAAAATGCTATGACTTTATCGTGACAGGATAAAGATATTGAATTATGTAAAAAAACCAAAACAAAACAAAACAAAAAACTTAAAATTAGACACTCCGTCCCCTCCAGAACACTTCTTTGAAATCAGGAATGTGTGCTGCCAGTGCCTACTGAGGAACATATAAACAGAAGTCACAACATGGCTCTCATTACAGTATGGTGTGTTTTGCTATCCTTTCTCAAACTGGCAGCTTTAACAGCGACACTAACCAAGCTTTTCTACACATCAGGGTTAAAAGAACTTCAAAGTACAGCTAACATAACTGTCAGAATAACACTGTTATTCAACAATAGAAAAACTTTTAAACTACTAAAACTACCGCCCTCTAAAAAAGGGGAGAAAGCAATGATAAAAATAGAAAAAAACAAAAAACATATAGCACAGCCCAGTTAATGGAAGGCGCCGTTGGTCTTAGTTTTTGCCCCTCTTAGACTTTCGAGGGGACTGTTTGCTGCTCTTGGCAGCTTTTTTGACATCAGGTTTCTCAGGTGGTGGCTTGGGGGACGACGCTTCCTCAGAACGTTTGGACCCACCTTTGGTTGCCTGTTTTTTCACAGGAGGCTCTTCCGGGGTAGGTTCCTCAGGTTTAGACCGTTTGGATATGCCTTTTGCTGCTCCCTTCGCAGCTTTGGGCGCCTTGGGGGATGACTCAGGTTTGGCTCGCTTAGCTCCGCCTCTTTTTGTCTCCTTTTCCACTTCCGGCTCTGGTGACGACTCTGGTTTAGATCGCTTGGACCCGCCCTTTGGTTCCTCTTCAACTTCGGACTCCTCAGACTCGGGCTCAGGGCTAGACTCCTTGTAGACAGGTTTCTTGGTCATTCTTGAGCTCAGCCTTTTAACCACTGGTTTTTTAGGCTGTCTTGAAGGTGCACCTCTCTTGACAGGCGTTGCTGTGGATTCTTTGACGGCGGCTGACGGTTTCTTCCCTGGCCTCTTGGCTGAAGATGTTGCCGTTTTAACGGGAGACTTTTTTGCAGGTGTACGGCCCCGGCTTTTAGCTTTTGGTTGACTGGCACGCTGGGGTTTCTTGGCTGGTGGAGGACGTCGATTTGCACGTGAAAGGGCGTTTGTTCTCCTAAAGAGTGAATTCAAAAGACACAGAGTTGATGTAGAGAGACACATAAAAAAGGCAGGTATTTTTTTACAAGCACCTCTTAGGAGGAGGAGCCTCATCTTCTGACTCTTCTTCCTCCTCCTCATCTTCCTCTTCCTCCTCTTCATCTGAAGTGTCAGCTGTCTGCCTCCGTTTGGTTGGTTTCTTTGGAAGCTCTTTAAACTTGTCTGGATACAGGATGGTAGGACTAAAAACAAAGATGGAAATAAAGCACTCAAGCTAAATTCAAAACATAAATAGATGAATAGTATATGTGTACCACATAGTCAGAAGCAAACTACTGATAATGATAACACATCAAAACATTTAAATAATGAGAAAAATCTCCAAGTTGGAATACGTTGGGTAGTATGGAAACGAGAGTCCGTAGGTCCCATTTAAGCCATGACCAGTGAGCTGCTTCATCCAGCCGAGCACTTTGCACTTGGTCAGGGTCCTCTTCAGGTTGGCCACTAAAAGAAAACGGCCGTGTTTTACATTCAGAACGTTTACATCTAGTTGTTCAAAACAAAATACACACAATAAAACATGGCGTCCTTAATGTGAAGCTTCATTTGTACGCTGCTGTAAAGTTACGGTCATTCTCTGCATGAAATGGATTTTATATTGCTACAAAACTTAGTTTTTGAGGAACTATATTTTAAACAAATATTAAAGGCTCGTTTGTAGAGGTTTTCTCACTATCACTAATGACGTCCTGCAGTAAAACGTCATAGACAAACTCAACATTGTTTCATTTTATTTTTTTTCCTTTCAGAAAGTGATCAGGGTGAATATCTTTCTCTTAAAGGGATTGTATCAGAATTATGTTAAACTGATGAAGTCTATGGCAAGATTTCTAAAATTTATTTCAAATTAAGAGCATCATTTATTAAAATTAAATTTTAAAAAGCTGAAATCTACAGTATGTATTTTAGCACTTTCAGATTTAATCCTGTAGACCATTCAACCAAAAAAGTAATTTGACAAAATGTGCCTATTCTGACAGAAAACTAATTTTTCATATCAGAGTTCAATCACAACTTAAGAAAACACTCAAGAAGATAATTTTAGCAACTGTGTGGCAGGTCGTCTGCGTTTTTAACTGGTTAAAATTATTCATTTTGTCTGAGGAGTGGAAAGAAGAGGCGATCAGCAAACCGTAGCTATAAATTCAGACCAAGTGAAAGGCAGGGGGTTGTGCAACTTGTATGCATGCTGGAGCTTGACAAAAATGTCTAAAAGGAAGCTGGAGAAGCAGAGCTCTTCATCATGCATAAGAACATAGCTACAAATTGAGCTGACTGCAGTCTGTCTCAGCAGCAGACTGCAGTGGACTTGTGCTTTTACAACATAACCGTTTTACAAACTAAATGGTTTTTCAACTAGAGAAGAGTCACCTGCTTTTTTCTTTTGTAATCAGATCTGATACATCTAAAAAGTATAGAGTTAGCAGGAACCCTTCCAAGATGTCCAAGCACAAACAAACAAGGGGACTTACCTAACAGGTGCTCTCTCACGTCCTTGTTGGAGTCGATGAGATATTTGCGAAGAGATGTGGCGCTACAGGTTTTGGGTTCATTCATGGCTATGATGGCAACAGTGATGGCGTCTTCCAAGGTGCTGCCCTTCAGCTGGGCGTCTTTTCCAGTGTGCTTAAGCTGTGACCATTGAACAGAAACATTTTAAAAGTACATACCATGGGGTGCCATCACACGTCAACAGAAAATGATAGACTTTAGACTGAGTTAGCATAATTAAACAATGTTATTCAGAACCTCCTGATTCATGCTCAATAGTCCAGGGTGAAAAATCTAAAAGTTACGTCTAGGGCTGGGCGTTATGGACCAAAATTAATATCTCCATTTTAATTTTACAAAAATCACGATATATGTACTGTATACAGTATATCAATATTTTTCTTTCCATAAAGTAATAAAAATATATTTGAGTCAGAGTTTTGTCCCAATTGTCACACAGGCCCATTTATTAACAGCTGTAACTTTACAAAATAAATGCCTAAAAAATAAACTATTTACATACAGGCTATTAAATTGTTTATTTTTTAAGACATCCATTTACATATATTAAATAATAATCCTCTTCAGCTGGGGGGCGGCTGTGTTTGAGAGGCTCGAGCTGTTGTCCTCCAGTGGGAGAGTTGGGGGTTCGATTCTACCAGCAGTCACAAGCTGAAATGTCCCTGGGCAAGACATTGAACCCCTCATTGCCTCTGATGTGTGTCCCATAGGTGTATAAATCAGGGTTTCTGCAGGTTTCAACAACTCAAATTTAAGACTTTTTAAGACCTTTTTAAGACCAGTATGAATCAAATT